>MU832247.1:0-80947 GCA_029204225.1 Diphasiastrum complanatum | reverse complement strand
TTCTGTCACGCCTTGACTTTTCATTTCCTGAAATTGGATGCGATTAAATCAGTTTTTTATTCTTCCATATCTGATATGAAGTCACAGTGTGCAAAAGAAACAAGCCAAGAAGGATGTGTTGACAGAATGTCAAAGTAACACAAATTAGATGAGACATATCACATTTATGCTTCTGAACTACATTGCCTCTACTTATTTTTATTGAATGTCAGAAGGAAAATCTGGTGTCTAAGATAAGTAACAACTACTTAAGAATGCCATTGAGGAAGATAGACATACAGGGGGCACATCCACAAAGTACTTAATATGGTCAAAAGCCAATGCCAGAGGCTGAAATGGTAAAATCATTCCTCTCGTATGTATGTTGGTAGCAACATCCATTCCTTCAGAGTTGGCCTGAGACGCAATGCTTGATCTTCGCACTTGTAGCTCAGCTTCTCCAACTAGTAACAATAATAGTGAGGAGAACCATTAAAAAATGAGCAAATGTGTGCAAATTAGCAAAAGATATCAAGAGCGTCTTTGAGGAAGTACCCAATATACAGTAAGAGGAGACTTTTAAGTTTATGAAGGCCTGCAGCAAAACAATACCTTCAGATGAAAGTCTTGACAAGGATTGTCTTTTTGTCTTCGAAATACTTTCTCGAAAAGTGATCCTACTTAAATTTGATTGATCGTTTTCAATCACCTCCTCAGATGATACGACATCCTCAGATACGATTGCCTGAGGCTTTCCACTTGCTGCATTCATTTAAAGTTAAATTAAGAGAAAGCTAAATGCTTTAATAACGTCTGCATTTCTTACAAATCTTCAGTGCTTAAAAATGGCCAATTTTGGCAATCGTTACTTAAAATTTGCAAGAAGAGTAAGTGTCTCACGGTCTAAGTATGCCAAGGCCAAAATGAATACGCCATTGAAAAAAACTGCAAATCCAACAAGGGCTCCAACTCCGATCCAATACCAATACCAATGAGGAAAAATTCCTCTAGCTTTCAAAGTTTGTTCACCAACAGTAGAAGAATTGTCAAATGGCTGCAGAAGGAAAAAACCATAGATGGGTTGAGAGATGACATTCCAAAGGCAAGCCGTAAGACAGCGACAGATGTCAGCAAACCTTCAAAAGTCATCACAGACCCTAACAACAGCATACCTGATGCCACCTTGTTGCCAAAAATTCATTAACAGCGATTGCATTTTGTCCATACATCATGGGAGAAATCCAATAGCCCCATATCCACCATGGGTGAATGTTATCTATGCAAACATCCAGTAAGAAATGATTAGAACAATGACAATGGACTATTCGCTCCTTGCAAAATTTAATTAAAATCAGATCAAATCAGTAGCACCCCAAAAAGTATACCTCTGGATACAACGAATCCACCAAGGACAAAAATAATCAGCAGTGCAAATGTACCGAAGGTGTTTGCCACAATCATGCTACGACCCAATGCGGCAATGAAGCGGAAAAGTCCCATTGACATGTTATGGACTAAGAATAGCAGAAAAAATTGACGAAAAAACCTGAAAGAAAAGGAGATTAATCAGCTCGGTGAGTCTCTCAGTATCAAATTGGCTATTGAACTTTAGTAGCATTGTTGAAGCTACAATATGAATACCGTAAAGATTTTCTAACCTGCCAGCACTAGGATCAAAGCCAATAACCCAATAGGTCAAAAAGACCCAAATGCCTGACTCAGCTATAGATACAGGTATTCTGAGAAGCCAATTGGGTAAGGCATATGCCCATGCAGGGTAGAACAACAGGTCCCTCTGCTTATAAAATACAGGAAGTCTGAAAACAGTCATTGAAAGCTCAGCAAATCCATTAAACATGATATTGATGAGGCCGAAAAACATTGCACTTAGATATTTACTCCCATCTTCCACAGTCTTGTGCTTCAGTTTTGTCCGGAAGAATACCGTCATTGTGATTATTGAAATAATTGCCAACTGCAGAAAAATGCAAAGTGCGTCAAAATCTGAATGAATTATACAAATAACCTAAGAAGATCATTTTCTTGCAGCACAATTTAGCCATCCAGAACACATATATATGGGTGTCTTCATACCTGTACAGTCTTGAATATGTATATAAAAGAGTCCCGCTTCATTAGAAGCCATTCTCTTGAAAAGCAAGCTAGAAAGAGCTCCCAGTTGCTAAGAGCATATTTCTTAGTGACCAGTGCCGCAGGATGACTCTTTGATCTGTCAAAAGGTTTTGACAACTCTTGTGCAATGTTTTCGCCAACATGAAACTTTGCAAAGCTTTCTGCAAATTTGTCTACTGAAACATGCTGATAAGGTTGATCTCTATTTGCCCAATACTGTTCCTGGTCTTTCCTTGAAGTAACCTTCAATCAACGAACACAATATCAAAACTAGTGAGCTTATACATGTCATATAACTGCAGATGTGTAGTGACAGATTGATCAAGTGAGACAATTGAATAGGTATAATTGCGATTCTTTCAAGCGTAGCAAAACTGGGCCTTCTTACCTCTTGTAAGAAATCTGCAACACCTTTTCTTTCTGGACATCGGAAGCCCATGGTCTCAAAAAAGTCTAAAACTAGATCACGTGGCCCTTGATAGACTACCTGACCTTCTGAAAGAAGTATGATATCATCAAACAGTTCAAAAGTCTCTGGTGCCGGCTGGAGCAATGAAACCACCATGGTCCCATCCATGACATGAACAGACTGTCTTAAACATTTGACAATCTGGAAAGTTGTTGAACTATCCAACCCAGTGGAGATTTCATCCATAAAAAGAGCTTTTGCTGGTCCCACTAGCATTTCTCCTGAATGAACATCAGCATGGAAGTGTTACTAAGAAAGTTTTGAAACTTTGTAAACTTCAGTTGCCAGATATGTAGATATACTAGCTCTTCAATAACTGTCATCGCTTACCAGTTGTAACTCGTTTTTTCTGACCCCCAGATATTCCTCTCCTCATACCATTTCCTACTAGAGTATCAGCACAAATGTCAAGCCCTAGGATCTGCATTCCAGGAAAGATGAACCAGCAGAAGTGAGATAGCACCATTATGCTGCATAACATGCACATAACTGGTTGATGATGTCAAACAAAGGTCAATCGCTAAATAATTGAACCACTATATCCCGAAAAGTATACAAAGGCTGTGCACAAACCTTTAGAACGTAGTCTGTCATAATGCTAGTTTCTTGACCCTGCACTACACTTGCCTGATCAATGCAACCAACCAACCAGTATCAAAATTTGAAGCACAGTGAAGATACAGGAACCAGGAAGGAGTTGAAAGAAGAAATTTCTGAAGTTAAACACATTCATGGATGAATATGAGCTGGTTACTGAAAAGGTCTAGAATCTTTTTCATGGGCAATCTCAGAATCACAATCCTTTACACCCATAGACAACTCACCTTTAGAAAAGCATCAACGACGGGATCGGGCTTAATGCCAGCTAACTTTTCTCTCCTGGAAAGTTCGGAAAGTATGTCTGGAAGAAGTTGTGATTGAAAAGTTCAGTTTCCAGTATATAAACAGTCATAGCTTGACTCAAACATTAGTTCTTCATATGAAGAGGCACCACATTCTATCCCTCTAATTAAACTTTGCAAGACTTACCATATCTAGAGCCAGCCCCTTGACAACGATTAGAAAAATCAAGAGTTTCCCTGACTGTCATTTCCCCAATATGTAAATCTGTTTGGCTAATGTATGCAGATGTTCTTTGTGGTACAAATTCTTGAAGCTCATGTCCATTATATGTAACTCGTCCAGCCACCTGGAAGGGAACCACTATGATGTTACAAACTCGGAGAGCTTAAGGCTACCACAAGAACAAAATTAAGTTGCCTGCGATGGTTGCAGAATGAAATCGTAAGAAAATCTTTACCCTTAGGTCATGGTCAAGTTTTCCAGCAAGAGCCAACAGCAAGGTGGTCTTTCCAGAGCTAGGTGGTCCAAGAAGTAATGTCATCCTGTCAGAATCAAATGGTAATTTTGAGAATTAGCTTTGTTCAGCTTTGAGAGATTACGTAAGGAAAAGTCGACTTTGCTAAATTAAACTGTTGCATTTGTAGTGGAATTCAACTTGTTCATCTTTGAGTAATTTGATCGTTTTACGCAATTTAACGGGTAGAATTCTGGTGCATCCCAAATTAAACGGCTCACAAATAAAGAGGCCAACATTTCAAATCGCATCACAAGTGTTTGAGGAAAATTGTGATGAAAAGACAAAGTGTTCTAGTATTGCTTCACCTGGAGGGCTTTATGCTGCCGCTCACATCTTTCAGGATGGTAAACACCCTTTTCTTTGATGGGAATAGGTGAAGAGCACCGAGTACATCCTGCCAAGAAGAGTAAAAATTTTGAGCTTGGATCCAAGATACGATTTCAAGGGCAAATAGTGATCTAAAGAGGTTAGGTAACCAAAACGAGTAGCAGCTTCCCCTAATTTATCTCCTCTCTATACAGTTATGGCTATTACCCCAAGAATGTTGACGGTAAAATTGATGAGTGTAGGAAGTGCTCTGGTTCCCACATAAACGTCTGCCTCCACATTCAAATGCTCAAATCTCACTTCGATTTTGGGCAAAGCTATCCCTACCCTGATCACAACAAAGGCAGGTCAGTTTAGTCAGTGAAAAAGAAATGGATTACCCTGTTGCTCACTAATTTTCTCTCATTCTGCCCTTTCATGACCTTTTCTAAATTCTGTTAGCTGAGAGAGAGAGAGAGAGAGAGAGAGAGTACTGGTCGATTCTGTTTCGGAGTTTGATGAGAAACCGTTCATTGTCTTCCTCTGTCACCTTAAATACTTTGTCAAGAATGTGCTGGCGTTCCTCATGTCCGAGTTTACTCACATCCACCTCCTCGTGGATAAATCTCCCGTTATCAGCTTCTGTTTTGACAATAGCAGTTCGTAGGCGATTGTAGGTAGGCATCTTTTCTAATGCTGCCCATTTCAAGGCCTCCTCGTCATCTTCCTCTCGGTGACCAGTGGAGGCACGAGTGAAAACAATATTATCACCCCATGAGCTCAGAGAACTTCTGCCACCCCATATCTCTGCATCCAGTTTGGGAGTTGGTGCTGCCATTTCAAGTCTCGAATTTTGCTGCTAGTGCCTTCGTTAGAGAAAAGCTAAATTGCTTTAATCCAAATTTCTGCAGATACAGAGATGGATTTTGCTTTTTCTCTGTAAAATGTCAGAAATCAAGCAGGCACTACTAGATACGATATCCACTAACTAAGCCCAGCTCGTCTAAACTTAGCCAACTATAATTGCAAGTTAATCCGATTATCTTATCAATCCGCCGAACTCTTCCAAAGCAACTTTACTTAAATTGCTGCTTGGTTCAGTTCACCTCTATTTTCCACACTCTCAACGCCGATCCGAAATGGAAAAACTAAAAAGGGTCGATCACTTTGTTACTTCTCTTGATCCAAATCCTAATCTGCTGGGCACTCATCTTGTCCTAGAGAAAGACAGAATCCAACCAGCAATCATGAAAACCTGAGAAACAAATGTAATGTGAGAGAGAGGCAGAGAGAGATGTCTGATGCAGTCTCTCGTCGTATGCAATTAGACTGGCCCAAGAATGGGTTGAAGCAAGAAATATGAGAGTGAAGACCATAATTTATAGAAGAGCAGAGACAACACCCAATAAGGGGAGGAGAAGATCGGAGGTGGTGACATTAGAGTGAGAGAATGTAGTTTGTGTTTGTGGCAGTTGAAGAGAGATATTTTGAGTCAATTCTCACGCACGTGGACAAATGAAGATGCAGCAACTGCAGTAGCAGTTGTAGAGAAGGAGGGCTCTTGGTTTCCCGAAGACTCCATTATTATTAGATGAAGCGTGAGGCCTAAGAAATGGGAGTCGAGCAGCCGTTCCAGAACCAGAACCCCCTCGAGAGGCATTCCAGGAAGGTGAGAGATTAGAAATGCACGTGAGTTCCGTCCTTCACTAGAAAACCAGCCACCAAATTCTGTGTAGACGTCACAAACTACATAGGGAGAAGGGTGTCAAGTCTATGGAGGAACATGTGGGATGGTGTAGAGATTCACTTGCCTTTGTTGGCCTTGCTCTCTTACTTAACCTCAGGATGTGTTGGTCAAAGGAATAAGTCTGAAATCTTACAAAAGGTGTGAACCCGGTGGGATTCACCACCCAACAATCCCACCCAAGTTCGCAACCCGGCCACCCACCCGGGCAGTGTTCTAGAAGGAAACAAGAGTGACCACTAACTTGTGTACAATAGATTCACATGTATTTGTTGGGATTGCCTTGCAAACTAAAGTCTTGATGAGTGTATTTCTAAAAGCAACTATGACTTCAAGCTGGGTCCCTCCCAACATCGACCCTCCCACCATCAACAAAGGATGGTAGAGAGATCCTTGACTCATGGTAGAGTTTTTCGCATATTTGCAATATGATGTTGACATAAAAACATGATGGAAACGAAGGAACGTAACAAAATGATTTCCGAAGGTCAAGGATGGAACGAAAGTAAATCCAAATGGTGTCGCATTTTTTGCAAGGAATATGGTGACTTATTGATGAAGCGAAGGTGTCGGCATTTTCGCAAAAGATACAGTAGGAAGTATCAATGTAGTAAAATTTCAAAACTGAAAATAACAAGTTGGATGAAATGTGAACGATATCGCAAATTTCGCATGTTTCGCAAAAACCTGAACTTCCATATTCATCGAAAATTAGTCATAGTAGCGCTTTACTCTTGAGCCATTTACTCGAGTATCAAGTAAATGTCCTTTAAGATCGGCTAACTGAAGTGATCCATTGTTAAAAACTTCTATGATTTTGTAAGGTCCCATCCATCTGGTATGTAATTTCCCAGGAAACAAATGCGTCTGTTATCATACAGAAGCACGTAGTTCCCTCATTTAATTTTTATTTTTTTAATAGATTGATCGAAAATTTCTTTCTTTTATTCTGAATGTCGGAACTTTGAATTCTATTGGTAATGTGGGATGCATTCCATACACAAGATAGTATGGAGTCTGTCTAGTTGTGATCTTTTCGGCAGTTCTGTATGCCCATAAGACAGATGGTAACTTCTGATCCCAATCAAAAGAATGCGTTTCCGTTACTTTATTCAGAATTTTACACAAAATTATGTTTGCTCGCTCCGTAAGCCCATTCGCTTTAGGATTATATGGAGTGGTTTGGTGATTGTAATTGAGAAATATGACAACATAGCCTCGATGGTCTGATTAAGGAAATGGGTTCCCCTATCACTAACGACTTCTAAGGGACATCCATAACGTGTGATAATCTTTTGGAATAAAAACTTTGCTACAGTCTTAGCATCGTTTTTAATTGTGGCTTTGGCCTCTACCATCTTGGTAGCATAGTCCGTAGCAACAAGATGTAACGTCGACGAGTTTTACGAGTGATCAGTTTGATAGGCCCTACAAAATCTATCCCCCACTTCTCAAAAGGTGCTAAGGGAATAATTGGAGTAAGTGGCCAATGTGTCACGAAGCTGGGTTTACCCATCCTCTGACATACATCACATTTTTGAATGAACAATTTAACATCTCTATAGATGGTAGGCCACCAATGTTTAGCGTTAAGGATCTTTCTTGCAGTACTTTTAAGAGCATAGTGGCCCCTCGAATCTTTCTCATGTAATGCACTTATCACAGTGGTCATCTCGGTGGGTTCTAAACATCGACAAAGATTATCGTCGGCTCCTTATCTATACAATACACGTACGTCCACCAATCAGTGGTAAAAGTAGTCTTGGATCTATCTTCCTCCTTAATGAAAACTTGATTATAACCTGAAAACCCATCTAAAAAACTATAACGTTCATGACCGGCTACTTGGTCAAGAATAGTATCTGTATAAGGCAGATGATGATAATCCTTTGCTGTAGCAGCATTTAGTTTCCTAAAATCCTGGCAAACTCTAATCTTGCCCTTCTTCTTCTTAGGTACTATAACTATTGGTGACACCCACTCACTACTTAGAACAGGATATATAATATCCGCTCTAAGACATCTATCTAATTCATCTTTAACTTACAAGGAATACTTTGGATTTAATCTATATTGGTGCTGCCTAACATGTATTGTTCCCTGAATAAGATCTATTCTATGTTCTCCCCATTTAACTGGTATTCCTGCTAAATCGTCCATCGATCAAGCAAATAAGTTTTGATATTTCTAAAGAAGTAATATATACTCTTCACGTTTCCAGTCTAATTGGTGTTTATATGAATTTTACCTTTATTAATTTCTATTTCTACATAATATGTCTTATCTACCATCCATTCAGTTAGGCTTGCTCTGGTTCCACCTAGAACTTCCCTTGACTCGGATGTTATTGGAATTTTCTCATCCTCATCAATCTCATAACATTCTATGAAATTGATCTAGGATTCAATAGGTCTAGCTAACTCCTCACCCCATCTCAAAAGGTGACCCCCTATTGGACTGTCTATGAGAATGCCTAGAAAAAATATTTGTTTGGTAGACCAATTTATAATAGCATCCAGTTGATATAGCCATGGTCTTCCAAATAATATTGAATATGGTGGTGTATCTACTGGGTTTATGACAAAGAAATTCATAACGAACATCTTTGTCTCTATAACTACACTAATACCCTTTAGCTCACCTACTGGTATGCATTTGGATGCATCTGCTAAATGGATTTCATGATAAGTAATAGGCTGTATTCGTTTTTCTAGTCCTAATTCCTTAACCATCGTCTCATTTATTAAGTTGATACTGGATCCTGAGTCTATTAGTATTCTATCAATAGTATGGTCTCCTATAATAGCACTAATCTCTGGGACTCCACAATCTCCTATATCTACATATTCTACTTTATTGCTATTTGTAGGTATACTCAATGTGACAAATCTCTCCCCTTCCTCAGTCCTTACAGACTAAGCTCTTTCATTCTCTGAAGTATAGCTCAAGGATGATGTATGTGTCTCACCTTCATACTTATCCTTTTCCCAGGATACCGTAATTCTTTTATGGCTTTTTCCCGTCGGTGTCTCCATCTAATATCTGAAGGTAATCTCCTTCTTCCAGTGGGTTATGACATTGGCTTGGTAGAGCCATGGTCGTCCTAATAATACTTTATACGACGATTCTCGTGTAGTCCTTAATATAATAAAATCCATTAGGAACTTATGGTCTCCGATGTAGACTGTAACGTGGGACAATTCTCCTATCGGTGATCTTCTAGTTGCATCAACTAACTTTAAATGTCTTAATGTGGGTGCTATTCTATGGTGAATGCCTAACTCGTATGTTCATCAATCCATGTCGACAATAACGATCCATTTTCTTAGGCAAGCCGCCGAAGAACCATTCATTTTGCATAGGAATTGGATATTGGGCTCAAATTTTTCAACTAAATTCTTAACTCTACGAGTATACTTTCTAAGTGATTTCTTCGGCTTTTTCTCAACAGAATTAAGTCGTGCCAACAATCTAGTGGAGTATCCTATCTCCCTAAACTGCTTAAGGATTGCTGCTTTTAAAGCGTTCCAAGTATTGACCATTTTCGGTACTAATTGACTATACCAAATCCTAGCCTGCTTTCGCAAAAGACCTGGCAAAATTCTAACTTTGTCCTCGTCTGTATGTTCTTTATTTGCTATAGTAATAGATTCAAACTGGGACAAATAACTATCTGCATCTTCAGACGATGATCCCTTAAAGAAATCGTATCTAATTTTGGTAGATGTGGGTGGCGCTGGGTTCGCCATATTATCAGGTGGTGAACTAGGAGGACTAGGAGGACTAGGAGGATCAAGATCTAGGCTACGCTCAAATGATGGTTCTGATAAAGAAGATTTTGATCCTGAACTTGGTTCAGAAGTGGAATCAGACAAATCTGAATCTGATGAGTCTGTAGAACTTGGTGTTTTAATGGACCTTTTCTCAAATGAATCTACAAACGTTGTAGTAGCGTTTAGAAGATCGTTAAACACTTCAAGTGTTAATCTTGCTCTAATTGGTGAATTTTCAAATTCTGTAGATACAAATCTCTAGATTTTCTATATGCTTCTAATCGTTGTGCATGCTCTAAACGTTTCTGTTCAATAGTTGCTTGAGAGTATGTTCTTGACATGCATTACATAAGAAAGATTCGTAGACTTAATACACTTAAAAATATTACAAAAGATGAAATTCATCTCCCCGACAACGACGCCAAATTATGTGGTGGCCTAATCGTTATAGATTTCCACAAAATCAATGAATTAAGTAGTATAAAAGGTTTGATTGTTCCCCAAGAGAGAGAGTAATCTCTTCTTTTGTATGATAAGTGTATGTAAGAAGGTAATTGGAATGTGATATGTAATATTCACAATGAATGCTACAGCAACATATCTAGTTATCCAAAGAGATTTGGGTAAATTGGCATCCAGAAACACCAATGGTGAAACGATTTGGTATGTGAAGTTTTTAGCACGTGTGAACTTCACCACACACCCTATAGGATCTTACTGAGGTGCTGTGATTGCACACAAGCATATGGAAGTGGCTCATCATTTTGTAATTCCTTGACTAGGATCTTCCTTCTTCCTAGTCTCTAGAGGTACATGCACAAAGCATACACAGCCAAACATCCTAAGATGATCTACCTTAGGCTTTTTCTTATAAAACATCTCAAATGGTGTTTTTCCTCCTATTGCAAGATTAGGAAGCCTATTACAAAGATAGTTTGCACATGCAACTGCTTCTCCCCAAAATTCTTTAGGCAGAGAAGCTTCTAGCCTAATGGCTTTTGCACATTCACACAAAGTTATATTTTTTCTCTCAACAACTCCATTTTGCTGAGGAGTATACGAAGAAGAAAACTCTCTTTGAATTCCCTCTCTCTCACAAAAGTCTTTAAACTTATTGGAGGTGTATTCTCTTCCACTATCACTTCTCAATCTTTCAACTTGAAAGAAAACTGCTTTTCTACATAAGCTTTGAAAGTACGGAAAACATCATAAACCATGGCTTTAGAAGACATCATATAGAAGAATATCTTTATAATCATATACAAAGGAAACAAAACAATTTGCTCCTCCTTTGCTCTTAGTTGATGAGAAATGGAGTATGTTCCAGCTCGATGTTTCTAATGCATTTCTCAATGGTTACTTTGAGGAGGAGATTTACATGGAGCAGCCTCCAGGTTTTGTGAAGGTGATGAATCAAAAGTTTGTCTTTTGTTCAAAAGTCTTTATGGACTAAAACAGGCACCAAGGTCTTGGTATGCAAGGCTCAACTCCTATCTCATATCACTCGGATCTTGTCTAAGTGAATATGACCCTTCTCTGTATTATAAGTTTGTAGATAATTTTGTAATTATACTTCTCATCTATGTAGATGATATCATTCTTTGTGGAAATATTGAGAGGCTAGTTGAAGAAACTAAGCATGCACTTGGTACTGAGTTTAAGATGCAAGACTTAGGAGTTCTTCACTATATTCTAGGCCTTGAAATAGATTTTTGGAAAGGTCATGCATTTATAAGCCAAAGTAGATATGCACTTTCCATGCTTAGGAAATTCCATATGGAAAACTATAAAGGCGTAGATATACCTATGGAGCACGCTGTAAAAGTTCCTATGAAAGATGATGAAAAATCCTTCGTGGACATCACTCTTTATAGGAGTCTTATTGGCTCACTTATTTGTTTAACAGTGACTAGGCCTGATCTAAGCTTTTGTGTTCATAAGCTAAGTCAACACATGCAGGATCCAAAGTTATATCATTGGAAGTTGGCTAAAAGAGTCTTGAGGTATATATCTTCTACCTTGGATTATGGATTATTCTACAAAGGAGAATATCAGACTTTGATTGCTTTTTTGGATTCAGATTTTGCAAGAGACAGGTTGGATAGGAAATCCACAAGTGCTTACACTATATTTCTTGGAGGGAGCTTGGTTTCTTGGCTATCAAAGAAGCAGACAACTATTTCCTTATCATCTTGTGAAGCTAAATACAAATCTCTTACAACCACGACAAAGGAGGTTTTATGGATTAAAAGGCTACTTTTGGAGCTAAAGTGTTATGCAGATGAAGATCTTCCAATTATCAAGAATGATAACATTTTTGCTTAAGCTCTTGCAAATAATCCAGTCTTTCATGCAAGAGCAAGCATATTGAAGTGGCTCATCATTTTGTAAGAGAAAAAGTCATTGGGAGAGAGATCTCATTGGAACATGTTGCATCTTCAGATTGTGTTGCAGATCTTCTCACCAAACCTCTACTCAAGAATGTCTTTATGAAGATGAGGTCTAACCTTGGCCTAATCTCAAAGTCTATGTTGATAGGAACATAAATTTTAAGGAGTGTGAAGATTACTAAAATATTATCTTCCTATCTCGAGTTTGGGGCCATGTCCATGATGATTTCCACTAGATTTCATGTTGTACATAAAAGGTATGTGAATTGAGCACATAACCTTCTAGTATAGCTCGGATTTTAGTTAGATAGATTCAATTTTGATGACATGCAGAAGTTTAGATAGCATGCAATGTCATATTGTATGCATGCAAGCCACATGCAATCAGTGCATGCAACATGCAAAGTGGTTTCTATGATCTACACATGTCTAGGCAGTTTTATGAGTTGACATGCAGTACATGCAACATACATGCATGCAGTTACACATGTGGATCTCTGGTAGATGAATTAGTTCAGTTAAGTGGACTTTCCATGCAACTCCACTGTAGGAATTCGAGTCTCTCTCATGTAGGGAAAGCTTGGCAAAACATTGTGAATATTGAGATTTTCGTGTTTTGGATCATTCTCTCTCTACTCGAGTTTGCCATCATTGATTTTCTCTCTCTACCCGAGAGCAACCTGTTTTTTCCATACTGAACACTTAGAATTATTTCTGACATTCAATTCTCATAGTGAGGAGTTAGATTTTTCATCAGATGTATGCCATTGTGCTCTTGTCATAGATTTTTCAAGCATACTGTCCTTTGATCAATCTTGCATAAAAGACATGATTATTTGCAAGAGCTTAAGCAAAAATGTTATCATTCTTGATAATTGGAAGATCTTCATCTGCATAACGCTTTAGCTCCAAAAGTAGCCTTTTAATCCATAAAACCTCCTTTGTCGTGGTTGTAAGAGATTTGTATTTAGCTTCACAAGATGATAAGGAAATAGTTGCCTGCTTCTTTGATAGCCAGGAAACCAAGCTCCCTCCAAGAAATATAGTGTAAGCACTTGTGGATTTCCTATCCAACCTGTCTCTTGCAAAATCTGAATCCGAAAAAGCAATCAAAGTCAGATCTTCTCCTTTGTAGAATAATCCATAATCCAAGGTAGAAGATATATACCTCAAGACTCTTTTAGCCAACTTCCAATGATATAACTTTGGATCCTGCATGTGTTGACTTAGCTTATGAACACAAAAGCTTAGATCAGGCCTAGTCACTGTTAAACAAATAAGTGAGCCAATAAGACTCCTATAAAGAGTGATGTCCACGAAGGATTTTTCATCATCTTTCATAGGAACTTTTACAGCGTGCTCCATAGGTATATCTACGCCTTTATAGTTTTCCATATGGAATTTCCTAAGCATGGAAAGTGCATATCTACTTTGGCTTATAAATGCATGACCTTTCCAAAAATCTATTTCAAGGCCTAGAATATAGTGAAGAACTCCTAAGTCCTGCATCTTAAACTCAGTACCAAGTGCATGCTTAGTTTCTTCAACTAGCCTCTCAATATTTCCACAAAGAATGATATCATCTACATAGATGAGAAGTATAATTACAAAATTATCTACAAACTTATAATGTAGAGAAGGGTCATATTCACTTAGACAAGATCCGAGTGATATGAGATAGGAGTTGAGCCTTGCATACCAAGACCTTGGTGCCTGTTTTAGTCCATAAAGACTTTTGAACAAAAGACAAACTTTTGATTCATCACCTTCACAAAACCTGGAGGCTGCTCCATGTAAATCTCCTCCTCAAGGTAACCATTGAGAAATGCATTAGAAACATCGAGTTGGAACATACTCCATTTCTCATCAACTAAGAGCAAAGGAGGAGCAAATTGTTTTGTTTCCTTTGTATATGATTATAAAGATATTCTTGGATCTATATGATGTCTTCTAAAGCCATGGTTTATGACGTTTTCCGTACTTTCAAAGCTTATGTAGAAAAGCAGTTTTCTTTCAAGTTGAAAGATTGAGAAGTGATAGTGGAAGAGAATACACCTCCAATAAGTTTAAAGACTTTTGTGAGAGAGAGGGAATTCAAAGAGAGTTTTCTTCTTCATATGCTCCTCAGCAAAATGGAGTTGTTGAGAGAAAAAATATAACTTTGTGTGAATGTGCAAAAGCCATTAGGCTAGAAGCTTCTCTACCTAAAGAATTTTGGGGAGAAGCAATTGCATGTGCAAACTATCTTTGTAATAGGCTTCCTAATCTTGCAATAGGAGGAAAAACACCATTTGAGATGTTTTATAAGAAAAAGCCTAAGGTAGATCATCTTAGGATGTTTGGATGTGTATGCTTTGTGCATGTACCTCTAGAGACTAGGAAGAAGGTAGATCCTAGTGAAGGAAGAAGGAATTTTTGTAGGATATGCATCTACTAAAAAACCATACAAAGTATATCTTCCCTCTACTGACAAGAATGTTGTTAGTAGAGATGTGATCTTCTATGAAGATCAAAACTTTAACTTGATTGATGCACAGATCAAGGAGTCTCATGCAAGATCTACAATCATCAATCTTGATGCAGCTCAAGAAGTGGTGAGGCCAAGGCTTGAGGAGTAGCAACTTCAAGCAACCACACCAAGAAGATCTACAAGAGAAAGATCTGAGCCAAGAAGGCTCACATATGATGTGGAAGGAAGGCAAGTGAAAGGTGAAACTTCTTATCATGCTCTCTTCATATCAGATGAAGAGCCTAAGGATGTCCAAGAAGGACTTTAATCCAAGATGTCGGTTGAAGTAATGACCCAAGAGTTTGAAGCCTTGACGTCAAACAACACACGGGAGCTTGTGGAGCCACCAAACAACATGCATGTGATTGGATGTAAGTGGGTTTTCAAAATCAAGTATAATCATGATGGATCTATCAATAAGTATAAAGCAAGACTTTGTGCCAAAAGCTACTCACAAATCAAAGGTCTTGACTATGAAGACACCTTTGCACCAGTTGCAAAAATGGTAACAATCATAATACTCATCTCTTGCATGTTTTCACAATTGGAGTATGTTCCAGCTTGATGTTTCTAACGCATTTCTCAATGGTTACCTTGAGGAGGAGATTTACATGGAGCAACCTCCAGGTTTTGTGAAAGAAGGTGAAGAATCAAAAGGTTGTCTTTTGTTTAAAAGTCTCTATGGACTGAAACAAGCACCAAGGTCTTCGTATGCAAGGCTCAACTCCTATCTCATATCACTCAGATTTTGTCTAAGTGAATATGACCCTTCTTCGTATTATAAGTTTGTAGATAATTTTGTAATCATTCTTCTCATCTATGTAGATGATATCATTCTTTGTGGAAATAATGAGAAGCTAGTTGAAGAAACTAAGCATGCACTTGGAAGTGAGTTTGAGATGCAAGACTTAGGAGTTCCTCACTATATTCTAGGCCTTGAAATAGATTTTTGGAAAGGTCAAGCCTTTATAAGTCAAAGTAGATATGAACTTTCCATGCTCAAGAAATTCCAAATGGAAAACTGTAAAAGCATAGATATACCTATGGAGCACATTGTAAAAGTTCCTATGAAAGATGATGAAAAATCCTTTGCGGACATCACTCTTCATAGGTGTCTTGTTGGCTCACTTATATGGTTAACAGTGACTAGGCCTGATCTAAGCTTTAGTGTTCATAAGCTAAGTCAACACATGCAGGATCCAAAGTTATAATTGGCAAATCTAGCTATGTTAAACCATGTAAATATGTACAATGGTGGGTCGCACACGTGTGAGGCCATAGTGCCACGTGGGAATCTACTCTAGTGTAGGTTAGATCATGTTTAAAAAGTTGTTCAAGTTTGTTTGGTAGTGGTTCCTACATTATAGGACCAAATTCCTAAATCTATAGAGTAGGTTGATCAATAGCCACCTACATTGCAAGATTCAAGGATGAGGCTAGAATGGAAAATTAGGGCAAGAAAGCTCAATCAACTTTCTTATGACATGCTGGATTTTCAAATAACTCGAGGTGGGGAAGAGGCTTTCTATGTATTCAAATCTCTCCATAGTAATAATCTCTCAATTTTATGTGTCTAGTTTGCATTTGTTTTATGATCAATCAATCAATCACTCTTGTGAGTCATTAATAGACTCAAGGTCCAAAGTACTGTACTTTGACAAAGGACATATCAAGTAACATGCCAAAATTTAATAGCATGCCACGTGCATTGAATTTTTGCTATCATCATTGCATAATTAGCCCTTCGATTAAGGGAAAAATGGATCATATGATGAGAAAAAGATGCTGGGAATTGTTGTAATAAATGTGGTTGTCCTATTCACATCAAGCTATCAAAAGATAAATACATATCCCAAATTTATGCATCAACCTACATACTTTGAGTATAAGTCTATATAGATATATAGACGATATATAGATGAGAGAGTTGGCGAGGGGAAACTTCCAAGAGATTAGTGACCTAATTTCAAGCTATGGCTGGATGATTGGGCTATGCATAAAGGCATTGTTGGTGTGAGACACAAGATCCAAGGAGGTCTATACTTTGAATATAAGTCTATGGCTAGGAGGAAAGTCTCTAGTTTTCATCAAATAGCTAGTTTCAAGGGTGGTTTTGATTAATGTTTTTGATGCAGCATTAGCAAAGATGGCTACAATATAAGTGATATTTTGATCTATCTTATATTGAGTTGTTTCAATTGGTATTAGAGATGATTTTGTCAATTATGTACTTTCAGTTTGGTGTTGCCTTTTGTACAATGTTTTTGGATGTTATTTTGAAGGCTAGAGTAATTGAAATGTTCGAATAATCTATGTTTTGATGCTTGTAGAATAGATAACATGAACGAAGATTGTAAAGAAAGCACAACATTGCCCTTAATGTCTTTGATGATGGAGCCATTATTATCTATATTATAGAAAATATTACACGATTCCTTTGATGGCTTATCCATCGAAGGAGATTGGACTCCCCTTTGGAAGACATTGTTGTTTCATTCTTTGTTTCCTCTAGAGATAGAGCACTAAAAAAGTCCACTACCAGAGTGGAACCAGATCCACCTCCTCTTCTACTAGAAGAGGATCTTGGAACTCCTCCTAGAATGACCACTACTACTAGAAGACATTTTTCTCTAAGAAAAGGGATGAAAAAGTGTGTGTGTGTTCGCGGGCGCGTACACGTGTGTGTGTGTGTGTGTGTGTGTGTGTGTGTGTGTGTGTGTGTGTGTGTGTGTGTGTGTGTGTGTGTGAGAGAGAGAGAGAGAGAGAGAGAGAGAGAGAGAGAGAGAGAGAGAGAGAGAGAGAGAGAGAGAGATTTGTCCAATGCATTATCATTTTGTTCTGATTCATTGATTCATGCCATGCAAATAAATTATTCGTAGATTAGATATTCATATGACTGATAATTTTGTGTTGATAATAAGCTCTAGCTCTTGATCTGATAACGCTTCCGCAAAGCGCACTATTTTTGTGTTCGCCTACGGAACCTTTATTGGTAGACGTTGTGCACGCACCGAGAAATCTGACACTGGTAGATTTTCAACAAAATAGAAATTCGAAAAGTTTTATAAGATAAAATTGTATTTTTTCAAATTAAACTCCATTATACATAGCGACATTTTACCAAAGTTTTTTAAATATATTTACATAGAATGTATTTGATTTCTTTTAGTCTAATAATGTCACATCATACATGTGTGTAAATCTTACATGAATCAATGGTCCACCACATCAAGTTTAGGATCAATATCTAGATTCTATGCACTAATATCTTCCTTTTACTCTCATAATGTGTGTGTAGTCACATATTGTAGTCACAAATTGCATGCATGAATCAACAATGTTGATTAAGTTTGGGGTTCACCATTAAGATTCTATACACTAAGATCTTAAACACCTACTAATCATTTTTTAAGAATGTAGGGCCATGTGAAAAAGACTTTTTTAAAGTTGGTTGTTAGTGGAAGGAATGTCATTGCATTTGTGAACCTTTCTTTGTGTTTAATTCTCAAAAGGCAAAAAATCTTGCCTGGGGGTGGCCCGAGCCATTAAAAGTAAATCATAAAGTCTTGCATAGGGCGACCCTGGGCATTCAAGCAAATTGGGGCATTAATGCGCGCCCCCCCGTCGCTCTAGGCAGAGTTTATTCATAGAATTATTTAAAAGATAAACTTAGTGCGCAGGTCGCCCTTGTATCTGATTTTATAGAGAAAAAATAAGTCCATTGGTGTACCTTAGGCTTAGTGCCTCACGTCACAATGCTTTTTCATGCGTCTACATTCGTTGCATTAAAATAACGTTGAATTGGAAGATCAAAAAAATCTTGAGGTGCCAGCATCAGGTGTCTGTTTGTGGCAATCAGCTGACATTGAGTTCATGTCATCATCTTTGCACTGCAACGGCATCGGTCTAGTCTTGCCTAACTGGAAAAATGAAGTGGTATTGGTAACATTGACATTGTCTTTCAAGCAGGCAGCAGTGTCCATTTTTTAAGAAAAAAGTCACACACACATGCTTCACTTTTCAAAACCCAAATGGCTGGCCAATGAACCATCCTCAGGGTTTCGTGTGAAACCAATGTAGTTGATCCAGAGGGCTTTCCCACACTCTTTTTTCTTCCTAGAACTATTCTTTTTTGGGAATTCCCTACCTAGACAACACCACAACAAACACACACACACACCCACAAACACATACTTGCTTCACACATGGCTGCCTATGAACCATCCTCAGGGGTTTCGTGTGAAACCAATGTAGTTTACCTAGAGGGCTTTCCCACACTCTCTTTTTTTCTTCCTTGAACTATTCTTTTTTGGGAATTCCCTCCTAGACCATGATGCCATCCCCAACACCAAAATAAAGACTACAAGACTCTTGGGAAGGTGCATCCATGGAAAGTCTACCGCCAAATGATTCACCTGAAGAAGAGTACACAAGATCTTTTTTTCTCTCTCTTTGTTGGGGAGAGACTTTCATACCAATCTTGTGTATGTTGCTCAGGTTCCTCACCAGGTCTTCGCCTAAATGGCCTTCCACTCAATCTTCCAGTAGACCTTCCACTAGACGACATTCTATCAAACAAAACTTAAAAAGTGGGGAGTGTACCACCACTACAATTGCAGTGGTAGTGGTAGTGCAAAAACCATCTAATGGAGATGGAGATGACACCACTCTCTCTCCAAAATGGTGGTATCATCTCTCGCTCTTAGATTTGGGGGACAACCGTTACCACAACATTGGTGTTGCGGAATATGCTTATGCCCTTTCATTATGAACATAATTCCTTGCCCAAGCTGGGTGATTAGGTTGCATGGTCAAGGATAGGGCTTCACGAATATGCAAAAACCTATGGTATTTTTCTATGTGTATTTTAAACTTGTTTGAATATCCATATTTCTTACTCGATGTCATGTTGGGTCAAGAAACAACAACAAGATAATTAGAAGGATGACAAGAGCTTTGCCATGCACAATGAAAAATATAAAATAAATAAATTTTGTAATTTAGAAAGAATAAATAACACATTAGTATTAGAAAAATGGTCAAGATAGCTTACCTCTAGCACGACAAACCTAAAAAGAAAATCGTGTATATATATATAGATGAAAGTACACACACACACACACATGTAAATATGTGTGTGTGTGTATATATATATATATATATATATATATACATATATATATATATTTCAAACAATCTTTTTCAGCGTATTTTTTGTAGCACTTTATAGCAAACATCCCAAATGGATGGCAAACTATAAGAGGAGCACATTGATGCACTGGTTTTTTAGCTTTGTCATGCGTCTTTGTTTGGTGAATACGAGCAATGTTTTTAACTAACTTTTTATAAATTACAATAGTTTTTTTGTTTTGTCATATTTTTTGTAGTTCAATGCTTCGTAAATACCTACAGATTTTTTTCAAGTGTATTTGAAAGTTGCCTTAAATGGCATAATTTTGTACTTTTGAAAAGTATGAGCAATAAATATCTTACAGATTTGTAAGGTACTTTTGCTATTCTTAGAAATTCTGAGAATCACATTACATTTTTGTAATGTTCAGTTGCTATTTTTAGAAAGTCAGATGAAATCTGAATTTGCTATTTTTGAAAATCAACTTTCTAGAAATAAAAATAAATTTTTTTAAAAAAAATTGCTGGTATATACGAAGGGGAAGGCCCACGGGCGGGGGGGCCTTCCGCTTTGTGAGGGCCCCGCCCTGGGGCCTTCCCCCTTACTTTAACTCTTAGTGTGCACTTGTACTACAAAGTTTGTCATAATATTTCACATCACCATGTTTTCTTTGGACAAATACACCCTTATATTGTTGTAAGAATTTTTTCTTGGCATATAGTAAACATAATTGGCCAAACAAGCAAAAAAATTTAATACCCAAGCCTTGAAAGAAAACAAAAATTTGCAAAACATGCAAAACTGAAAATCAAAAGATCGTATATCCATATGCTAATATATTTTTGAACTTGATAGTCTATCTAAGATTTCAAGGATCTAGTTTTCGAATTGGACCTAAATTTGACCTCAACAATTCTAGAGTTATAACCTTCCAAATCTTAGATATTGGAAGAAATACTTTCTAACTTTGAGATTTTGTTTGTTGGTCATTGTCAGTATTAGATTTAGTCAAATTTGTAATGATAAAATATATCTAAGATGATTTTATGTTTTCAAGGGTGTCAATGAATTTTATATCATAGTCCTTACCCAAAAGTGGAAGTGCATAATACATGAGTCCGAACCATCAAATATATCGTCTTGGAGAAGTAAATGATTTATGCGGAACATTCCTTCTAAAAGGGAATTTATATAAAATTAGTTGTCTTATTGAAATCTATCTACTTGGTTGAGAACGACTCCACATAATTGTAGCACCCTAGCGCGTCAGGGTGCGCCAACGCCAGGTGGGTGGTGCCGGGCGGGCAGGCAGGCAGGCCGGCCAGGGCTAGGTGGCGCCGGGCAGGCAGTGCCCAGGTGACGCCGAGCAGGGGCACCAGCGCCAGGTGGGTGGCGCCGGGCAGGCCCAGGTGGCACCGAGAACCGGGCAGGTGGCATTGGGCAGCTTCACACCCACCTGCACACATGTGAGTAAGTAGGTGGGTTCAGTTATATATAGGTACTGGTTTATCTCAAAGATTTGCTTATGGGATAAGCCCTGATGCCCGACACGTGGCACCAGGGCAAGCAGTTTAAAAAAAAAAAAAACCTCCCTGCCTGGCCCACCCTGACGCGTGCGCAGGGTGCTAAAAATAAGAGGAGCCGGTTGAGAACATTGAACTTGTTCCGAATCCCTTGGGCAAGAAATTAAGAATGTAGTGTTGGCATACTTATTAGACCATGCACGGAAACCAAAACTCATTACCCAAAAATTTGTACCATTGCAAAACTTCAAGAGAAAACTTATGGTAAACAATTAATTGAATAAAGCATAAAGCAGAATTTAGATAGGACATTTCATATTTTTCTCCCACATCTTACTTTCTCCATGTATTATACTTCATCTTTGCATTGTTGGTAAGGATTTTTAAAACAAAGGCATTTTGCCTTTTTTTAGCTTTCTCACAATAGCTTATCCCTGTTGTGATTTGTGAGAATTTTCTGAAAGCTTGAGACATCACTCCTAGGTGAGATTAGCATTAAACTCGGTTTTCTTTTTCTTCAAATTATGTAATTCTTCTAAACAATCTTTGTTTTTTGGGTTTTGAAGATTTGCATTCTATGAGTAATGCAAAGCTTTTGAATGTTATGGGGAAGGCAAATCTTCTGGATCATGGATGTATCAATCACCTTGTTCTTGGGGAGCTTTGGTGTCAACTTTGACTGCTCCTAGTGGAATTTTAAGTATTGCTTGGTTGGGTACTGTCCAGTGTTAGATTTCTCTTGACTGCTGCTCAGCTTCATGATCTTCTTGATTATCTTCTTTGGAAGTTCAAGAATTTGATCGAGAGAGCAAAAACAAAGGTACACAGCACTACCAGACCCACATGCACAGCAGCAACAACACCTAGGAAGTCATGGTGATACCCAAAATAGTCTGCCAAAAATTGCTTCACTGTTGTTGTATCCTCTTGGCCTGGGATGTGAAGGACTGTGGTTACATCCCCCAGCTGCGAAGTAATGACTCCTTCTAGCGTCCACGCCACTGGTGAAGCCCAGGAGTACCATCTCCACCAGATAGGAATTTGCTGCAGCACGAAACACAAAGCAGCACATGAAGAAAAAAGCAGCCCAAGCCTCAAGGATATGCTATTGACAAAATACAAGAAGAAGTAAACTCCGACAAACTGAAAGAACTCCTAAAGTCGCTGCCGAGAAGAGGATTTCTGGAGCAGTAGATTCATATGAGCTTACTGGTCGAGGAATCAGGAAACCAGAGAAGAGATTCCATATGGCATAGAAGGCTGATGAAACCACGGCTGCAAGTTGTTGATTGGGTGTAAAAGCGATCGACATCATTCCGTAGAATGTGAAGTACAACAATGTGAAATACATGAAGAAGAGAAACCAGAAGAATTTTACTGTTGTCCACTGGAAGTTAACCATCGAGTACACAACAAGTGCATAAACTATTGCCTGCAAAAGAACATATGGTAGCTCAATGAGGACCTGCAAAACGAACACATTTGATTAGACTACAGCAGGTGGAAAATTGAAGTATCTGCGAACTAAGGATCAACCAACAATGAACATTGAATAATCCTAGGACGTGCCTGTGCAAAGGCATAGGGAAGTGCAGAGTACATCCCAGTTGCTTTTTCACGGTAGTATACGGTACGCTCAACAGCAACTACTGGTTGGACTGTTGACGAGTTATGTACACCAAGGAAAAGCACGGAAGCGTAGAGAGCTCCCATCGCATTGAATAGATCCTGCTGGGTAGTCCTGTCAACCAAACATTGTTCACTCAATGAACAGAAACATGGCGGTGTGAATGGCTATCCTAAACCTATCCATAGAAAGTGAATGACACATGCATATCAGGGATGGTGTTTCAAGTAGAAAGTGTACCTCTTAGAACCTGTGTTCCAAAATATAGTGCCAAATATAAGGGCGCAGATGCTAGTGAAAAATATGCGCACAACCACATATAGTGGATTTTTCCAATAAGAACACTGCTGCTTCCAAAGACATGCTCTGCATTGCTCCAAGAATGACAGGGAAAATTTTGTAGGAAAGTGCAGATCCTTTGATCCTGGAGCTGGTGTACTGAGCGCCTTAATCAATGACTCATTTTCCCTGCAAAAGCTCATTTTCGTATAGAGTTGGAAGAATCCAAAGCATTATCCTTCTATAAAAACACTAACAACAATAAGCGCCACAAAACAAAAAAAATCTGGGAAAGAAAGGTGTACATCTGGAGTAGCTGAAGCACAACGATTACCTATACAGGGAGGAGTTTTTGTAGATTTCAGCAAAATCCACCCCAAGTCTGGATTCTGCTGCTTCGGAGCTTATTTCTAGCATCCAAGTTGCAGGATTATACCCTTCCCTGATTCCAGGTACTCCATCGACAGCCTGATTTTTGCATTTACTAAAACTTGTCAGCTGCATGCCTACATATTATTACCCCATAAGCTTGTCCAAAGTAACACCTCAAGTATGTTTCTTCTAGATGACAAAATCTAGTAAAAATTGACCTGGAAATATTGAATGAGCTTGTTCGAATGCTTGCCAAGAGGACCTGCATAAATCACTCGCCCTCCTCTTTTCAGCAGCAAAAGCTGTCAATACAAAAAAGGTTTTGTTAGTAGGAACGACCAGAGCGAAGAAATGTTTTGTTTGTGACCTTTACAAAATGAGGACTAGCTTAATCCGTCAGATTTGGAACAATGGCATCTTGTGCATCTAACTTCAAGTGGGTTTAACATAAGACCTCATCAAAGGCTTCGAAAATGTCAATGCTGGGTTGATGTATGGTACAAACGACTGTTCGACCAGTCTCCACAGTGTTCCGAACTGTTCGCATTACAATGGCTGCTGCACGTGCATCTAAGCCTGAAGTTGGCTCATCCATGAAAATAATGGAGGGATTTGTAACAAGCTCAACTGCTACTGTCAACCGTTTTCGTTGCTCTGTAGATAGACCAGTCACACCCGGAAGACCAACCAAGGCGTCTCTCAAGGTTGTGAGTTCCACAAGCTCCATAACTTCTTCAACAAACATCTACATCCGGCACATGATGCAAATAAGATATTCATTCATCAGTGTTCCTTCTTGTACAATCAGCCTGAAGAATACGTACTTCTAATTTTCAGCTTTCAAGTTAAAGCTTACGTGAGGAGAAGGATGTAGCGATATTTACCAGCCTAGTGTACTTGTCAACTTCCTTCGGCAAGCGAAGCCATGCTGAGTATACAAGAGATTCATACACAGTGACATTTGGAGAATGAATGTCTGTTTGCTCACAATATCCTGAAATGCGTGCAAAGGTATCTTGTTTCTTAGGATACCCAGATATGCACATGCTACCTTCAATATAGCCTCCAGTCTTCCGCCCAGCGAGAACATCCATTAGAGTGGTCTTACCAGCTCCACTAACACCCACAAGAGCAGTAAGAACACCTGGCCTAAATGAACCACTCACATCGCGAAGAAGCTGCAATCGATCTTCTGCCACACCTTTCTTTTTCATTTCCTGAGATTAGATGCAATGCAACGATTTAAAATCCTTACATTCATGATCTGAAGTCCTAATACTTAAAAGAAACAGGCCAAGAAGCATGTGCTGCAAGACGATAGCAGAATAACAGAACAAGGCAATGGTAAATATAAAGACAAACGATTAAGAGGAAAAAATTTCTGATAGAATAACAGACTTCAGCATCATTCAATGTCATTGAGGAAGAAAGTCATACATGGGGCACATCCACAAAGTATTTAATATGGTCGAATGCCAATGCCAGAGGCTGAAATGGTAAAATCATTCCTCTTTTAGGAGCTTCATATGTGGTGTCAGCAGCAGCATCCATTCCCCCTTCAGAGTTGGCCTGAGATGCACTGCTTGATCTGCGTACTTGAAGCTCAGCTTCTTCAACTGCACTGCTTGATTTGCGTACTTGAAGCTCAGCTTCTTCAACTGGTAACAATTATGGCGATGAGAACCATTAAAAACTGATTGGACATCTTGAAATAACAAGACGGATACCAAGAGTGTCTCTAAAAGCTACCCAATTCACATAAAAAAAAAAGCATCCAGTAACATACCTTCAAATGAAACTCTTGCCGAGGATCGTCTTTCTGCCTTCAAATTACTATCTCGGGTGACCAAAGTGATTACACTAGAATTTGAATAATTTATCTCAATCATCTCCTCAGATGATATGACATTCTCAGGTACGATGCCCTGAGGCTTTGCCATTGCTGAATTCATTCCAATTCAAACCAAGAGAAAGCTAAAATCAACTTCTGCATCTGTCACAAATCTTGACATTGCTAAAAAGACTAAAATAGGCAATCATTTCCTAATTAGACAAAAACAATACGAGTCTCACGGTTTAAGTATGCCAAGGCCAAGGTAAATGCGCCGTTGAAAAGAATTGTATAACCGAGAAGGGCTCCGACACCGATCCATAACCAATACCAATGAGGAAAAAAACCTCTAGATATCAAGATTTGTTCACCAACAGTTGAAGAATTGTCAAATGGCTGCAACAAGAAAAAGTAAGATGCGTTGAGATAGCACAATGCAAAGGTAAGCCTTAAGTCAGAACATGCATGAAAAATGTCAGCGAGCCTTCAAAATTATGACACAGCCTGTGAGTGGGTTGGCTAACCATAGTTTACCTGACGCCACCTCTTTCCCAAAAATTCATTAACAGCAAGTGCATTTTGCCCATACATTAAGGGAGAAATCCAATAGCCCCATATCCACCATGGATGAATGTTATCTATAAAAGCATCCAGTAAGAATGCTTACACAGGATGATGGATATTCATTCACATAAAAACTTCATCAAAATCAGATCAAACCATTATGCCTCAAAATATACCTCTGGATACAACGAATCCACCAAGAATAAAAAGAATCAGCAGTGCAAATGAGCCAAAGGTGTTTGCGACAATCGTGGTACGACCCAAAGATGCAACGAAGCGAAAAAGTCCCAATGACATTTGATGTACTAGGAATAGCAGCAAAAATTGATTGAAAAACCTGAAAAATAGAAATTTAAAGTATTGAGCCAAAAAAGTTTCTAAATATCAAATTAGCTATGGACCTTTGGTAGAGCATTTGTGCTAGTACATGAAAAAAGCCACAAACACTTTCTAACCTTCCAGCATAAGGTTCAAAGCCAATAACCCAGTACGTCAAAAAGACCCAGATGCCTGCCTCAACTATCGAAATTGGTATTCTCATAAGCCAATTTGGTAAGGCAAATGCCCATGCAGGGTAGAACAGCAAGTCTCTTTGTTTATAGAATATAGGAAGTCTGAAAACTGTCATTGAAAGTTCAGCAAATCCGTTAAACGTGGTATTGCTGAGGCCAAAAAATAATGCTCCAAGGAATTTGTTTCCATCCTGCACAGTCCTATGCTTCATTTCTGTTCGTAAAAATATAGTCATTGTGATTATTGCTATGATCCCCATCTGTAGAAAGCAATAAGCTGCATTAAAATCTAGATGATTCCTAATTATAGCAGCCTAACAAACACATTTTCTGAATATACGATTTACGCATCAGAAATCAATATCCATGAGCCTATTGACACCTGCACAATTTTGAATATGTATATGAATGAGTTTCGCTTCATCAAAAGCCATTCTCTTGAAAAACAAGCTCGAAACAACTCCCAGTCATTAATGGTATATTTCTCAGTGACCAATGCAGAAGGATGACTCTTCGATCTGTCAAAAGGTTTTGACAACTCTTGTGCAAGGTTTTGGCCAACATGAAACTTTGCAAAGCTTTCTGCGAATTTCTTGACTGAAACATACTGATAAGGTCGATTTCTGTCTGCCCAATATTGTTCCTGGTCTTTCCTCGAAGTAACCTTGTTCCAAAGAATAAAGAATCCAAATTGGTCACTTTCTACAAGTCACATATCTTGATATGAGTAATAACAGATTGATCAAGTTCTATAAGATTTAGTACTCAATTGTGATTCTTCGAAGCATAGCAAGATCACAAAAATCATCTTACCTCTTGTAGAAAATCTGCAACACCTTTTCTTTCTGGACATTTAAAACCCATGGTCTCAAAGAAGTCTAAAACAAGGCCACGTGGTCCTTGATAGACTATCTGACCTTCTGACAGAAGTATGACATCATCAAAAAGTTCAAAAGTCTCTGGTGCAGGCTGGAGGAGTGAAACCACCATGGTCCCGTCCATGACATGAACAGACTGTCTCAAACATTTGACAATCTCGAAAGTTGTTGAACTATCCAACCCAGTGGAAATTTCATCCATAAAAAAGGCTTTTGCTGGTCCCACTAATATTTCTCCTGAGTGAATATGAACATTAACGTGTTACTCAGAAGGTTTTTAGAACTTTGCAAACATCAAACAAGAAATTACCAGACTTTTATATGAACAGCTAGATCTCTCACCAGTTGTGAGTCGTTTTTTCTGACCTCCAGAAATTCCTCTTAGCATATAACTTCCTACTAAAGTATCAGCACAAATGTCAAGGCCTAGGATCTGCATTCCAGGAAACATAAATAACTAGAAGTGAGATAACATATAATTCTGCATGATCTTCATGGTAACTGGTTTATGTTGCCAACAAACCAAGATCCATCACTGTAGTACTGAAACCTCACCACATGGGACACAAACCTTTAAGATATAATCTGTCACAATGCTACTTTCTTGGCCCTCCACCACACTTGCCTAATCAATATAACAGTAGACCAGTATCAAGATATGAAGCATAATGAAGATAGAGAAAGCAATAAGCTGGACTTCAAAGGATGGATATTTGAAATTAAACACATTTCTGAACGAAATTGCAATAACTGAAAAATGTCGTCTTGAACATTTTTGATGGTGTGATATTCTAACTGTAGACATAACTCACCTTCAAAAAAGCATCAAGGTCAAGGTCAGGCTTGATACCAGCTAACTTTTCCCTCCTGGAAAGTTCTGAAAGTATGTCTGGAGATAAGGTGTTATTGAAAAGTTAAAATCCCTGATTATGAACATACTTCTAACTCAGCTCAAAATACTGCGGCTTCTTCAAATGAAATAGCATTAAATCAGAACTGCCTTAAACTTTGTAAAAAGCAAGACTTACCATATCTAGTGCCAGCCCCTTGACAACGACTAGAAAAATCAAGAGTTTCCCTGACTGTCATTTCTCCAATATGTAAATCTGTTTGGCTAATGTATGCAGATGTTCTTTGTGGTACGAATTCTTGAAGCTCGTGTCCATTATATGTCACTCGTCCAGACGTCTAGAAGGGAACCACTATGAAGTTACAAACTCAGAGAACATAAAGCTGTCACAAGAACAAGAGTAAAGTGCTGGTAAGCGTTGCGAAGTCTTTACCCTTAAGTTATAGTCAAGTTTTCCAGCAAGAGCTAAGAGCAAAGTAGTTTTCCCAGAGCTAGGTGGTCCAAGAAGTAATGTCATCCTGTGAAAATCATGAAACCAAGAATATGAGCTTTGAGATTCTAGCTGAAAAAACGGCCGCTTGCTCTAATTCACAGTGTTGCATATGTATCTGATTCTAGAAATTCAGCCCATTGATATCTGATGATTTGCTGGTTTTTGAAAGTTAAGCTGACAAAATGCTGATGCATCGCAAATTGAACACCTCACAAATTAATCTGCCAATGATTTTAATCACATCAAAAGTAGTGGAGCAAAATTTGATCTACAGTGTATGCTTCACCTGGAGGGCTTTATGATGCCGCTTACATCTCTCAGGATGTTAAGAACCCTTTTCCTGGATGGGAACACGTGAAGAGCACCCAGTAGGTCCTGCCAAGATGCACCTCAATCTCGGGTTAGGTTCCGACATCCAATTCTGAGAGCAGATAGCCACTTGAAGATGTTAAGCAACCAAAATAATCAGCTGGGTAGTATTAAGTAGCTTCCTCTACTTTTTCTAATGTCCTTACAGTTATCACTTCGTACCTCCATAATATTGATGGCAAAGTTGGTGAGCGTCGGAAGTGCTCTGCTTCCCACATAAATGTCTGCCTCCACATTCAAATGCTCAAATCTCACTTCGATTTTGGGCAATTCTATCCCCACTCTGATCACAAAGGTAGCTTAGCTTACTTAGTTTAAGAGAATTGATGTGCCTTTGCTCACTTTAGGCTCACTCTTCCACTGAACTAGAGTTCGCACAATACTTCCAAAACCTGCCTGATTCTGTCATGTCTTTAACGAGAGAGAGAGAGAGAGAGAGAGAGAGAGAGAGAGAGAGAGAGAGAGAGAGAGAGAGAGAGAGAGAGAGAGAGAGAGAGTATACTGGTCAATTCTGTCGCGGAGTTTGACGAGAAACCGTTCATGGTCTTCCTCTGTAACCTTCAATATTTTTCCAAGAATGTGCTGCCGTTCCTTATGTCTGAGTTTACTCACATCAACCTCCTCGTTGATGAGTCTCCCATTATCAGTCATACGCTTGAGAATGGTAGTTCTTAGGCGAGTGTAGGTCGGCATCTTCTCCAGTGCCGCCCATTTTAAGGCCTCCTCATCTTCTTCTCGATGTTCAGTGGAGGGATTGTTCAGTGGAGTGGGTACGCGGTCACCCAATGAGATTGGAGAATTTCTGCCATCGACCTCCATGTCGATGAACCTCCCATTATCAGCTACACTTTCGACAATGGTAGTTCGTAGCTGCCGATTGTAGGTAGGCATTTTCTCTAGTGCCGCCCATTTTAAGGCCTCCTCATAATCTTCCTCTCCGTGTCCAGTGGAAGCCCGAGCGAACACATTCTCACCCAATGAGCTTAGAGAACTTCTGCCACTCCATATCTCTGCTGCCATTTCAAGTCTCGTATTTCGCTGCTGGTGTCTTTGACAGATAGAAGCTGAACTGCTTTCTTTCCTAAGGATGGACTAAAACATTTCTAGCTTTTCATCTGAGTAAGATGTTAGAAATCAAGCAAATACTATTAGACAATGAGATCTACTACCTGAGTCGAGCTCAGCTAAGACTCAAACAAGCTCGATTGCAACTTCATCAGATGTTGGTCTCTTCGAAGAAACGCTCGAGCAAAATTCTGAGCTGCAATCAGGTATCTATGATCAAAACTTCGCTTTCTTGGATACCCAGCTCGCATTCTTTGATGATCAGCTGCTGCTGGCTATAGATATATTGTATGAGAGAGCGAGAAGAGGAAAGCCGAGGAAGCAGTTGATGCTGCTGCTGCTGCGACATCTGAAATGGCTGGAGCAAAGAGATTATTGCCCACGTTTTATTCCACGTGGACCACAGAAAATTGCTGTTATAGATAGTAATAATGCGCAGCTCATGCACGAATGAATGAATGGCCTGCATGAGATGCACATTGTTCAATGTGCGAAATTTTAAAGTCGGCTTATGCACGAATGATGCACATTCTTTAAGGTACACAATTCAAGTATGAGATGGACCCCTAGGCATCCATAATAGAGGAGAAGACTGGCAGATGGCTCTAGATTCTAGTAGAGATAACCTATCTACCAATAGAGTTTATTGTGGCGAAACAATTTTGGCTGCCCATATCTTTTTGTTATTGACACTTGAGATGCCCATCTCACCTAGTGTAGTAGTACAGTCCTTGAAGTTGGTGTAGTTGTTGCCATCACTTGTCTTCATCTCATAGAAATTAAAAAAACAAAAAAACAACCATCATAATAATAAGTTCAATCAATTAGTGTTATACCTTTTTGTTACCGACACATGTGATCGGTATCTCACCTAGTGTAGTACTAAAGTACTTGAAGTTGATGTAGTTGTTGCCATCACTAAAATTTATTTGATAGCTATTTCAAAGCAAACATAAAATGAAATATGTTCAATCAAGCATATTTACATAGGGAACTCGGAAGTGTCAAAAACCTGATTGTGTAGATGATTCATTTTTACACCTAAGTTTTTCATGACACTTCTAGTTTTACACTTTTGTTTTCCTATGTATCTCTGCTTGATTGAACGTATTTCATTTTAATCATTTGTGTACACCAAAACATGAGATATAATATAGAAATTGGTTGTTTCTTTATGCAAGACATTTGTGCAATGGTTAGAGTGACCATGGTTGGTTTTGACAGCATAAATTTTGGAGAAGGCATCTTTGTTAGAAATATTGGACTTTTGGGATTCTTCCTAGGATAAAGGATTATACCAGATGAGTCTCTTAGGTTTTTGAATTGGGTATGAGGATAATGATCTAGTTTCATGTAGAAGTTGGTGTTATTGGCTAAATCATCTCATATTTTCCAAAATACAATCTACTCAAGATGTTCAATAATGAAGATGACTATAGTGATAATGCATAAACATCCTTAAAGGGTTTCAAATGGATGATTACAAGTATGTTTCTAGATCTATGGAATCTAATGTATAGCTAACTATAAGAGGTAATCAAACACATTAATTTCTATAGGAAACTAGTAGAATCTCTTATTTGTGTTAAAAAATTTTCAACAAGAAGTATAATCACCAAGCTTGATTCCACTTGAAAATTTCAAAATGCAATGATCCACAATATCACACTATAGCTTCATTACATCACCAAGATCTTTAAGGTTCTATTCAAGCATTCCACAAGAGCTCTACATATGACCAACAAGATGCCAATAGTATTTATTCATGTGCCCACACACAATACATAAGAAAGATCACAATACTAGCTCATGAAGTAATAGTCGCCTCCTCTCCTACTATCTCTCCACAATACTAGCACCCTGCATGTGTAAGTCCAACCCGATGATCACATAGTTATTGGATTAATTATAGTTTAAGAAGAGAACTTTAGGCCAAATTGTGAGAATGAAATGTCACAGGACCTGCATAGTTGTCAGTTCCTTCCAACTTGCTCGACTCATTGAGGATGCTCTCGCTTAGAGTTGCCATTACTACACTTAGATGAGTTTGGATTGCAAAAATGACTGTAAAAATAGAAAATTTGCTGCAAACTTGACAAATGACATCTCAGACCATCTTTCAATCCGAGCTATGGATAGAAAGTTATGCCAACTTGAAGTAAAAAATTGCCCTTAAGCCTGAAAAATGACAATTATTACTAAACTGCCATTTTTGGAAATTTTCTTCGTCACGCACAAATCTCCAATTTCAAAGATTTTTATATCAGCTTGTTGCCCTTTGTACCAGCATAGCTCTTGTCTGATCAAATCTCAAAAAATATCTCCCCAACTAGGTCAAAATATCTATATGTTTTCTGCTTTCCTGCAACACAACCAGTAGACAGGGCCTTAGAAAGAATGGACCAGTCCCAATAACTAGAGACACCTATGGGACCCTTCAAATGAAATGAAATTTGACGTCTATTTTCTTAAGTTGATTTGAGCCGTTGATATCCATCAATTGGACGGTCCAGATTCAAGGACACATGCACCTATGACATGTGGCAGGTTGCTATTGGCACGCGTTCCCTGCTTGACGACTTGAAAACACCTCGATACACAAAGTTTTAGAAGGGTTCACGCGCGAATGGAGGCTTTTTGGAAGGCATTTCGCGAGGCTGTGAAGGCATTTCGGCCCTTTTTGTTGACCTTTTAGGGCGTTTCGAAGCTGGAAGCTTTTACAACAAGGAAGATCTGCCCACCAAGCCTTTGAGTTGATGTCCACCAATGCCTCCAAAAGCCCTCCAATGTGCATCTCCTAAGATCCTTCCAAAAGTAGACAATCAAATGGCCTCAAGAAGAATTCACCACCCAACCATAGCTAGATTTATGCGCAAGCAAGACTATCTAGTACCCCCTTGCTAAACCACAATCACTACCATCACAATCACAAGCATGCTCAAGATCCTACCCCCATCTACGTCCCATACCAAAGATGGTGATCCTCTCAAAAACAAGCAAGCCAAATCTATGCTCTCTACACACTAGCCTTCCACTAAAGAATAGAAACAAGCAACAACCAAAAAAATATCCCCTCATTTGGGTGCCCTCTCCCTCTCTTATACATGGCCAATGACTCACTCCAAAGCACTATGGAATGTCCACACAAGTCATTGAGTTAAGGGGAAGCAAAGGAAAGGCCAAGAGGCTCACAAGTTAGTGGAATGTCAAAAGACACCTTCCATAACTTATGGTTCTTGGTTATAACTGCTTGGGTTCTTTAGGAGCATCACATTAGAGGAGTTCTCAATATCAAAAAGACCCTTTGTAAAGATACTTTTATTTATTTTTCTTTAGTTTCGACCGTCACCAGGCCCAATCAAAAGCACAGATTTGAAATCTACGTAACGTAGTTCAAATTAACTAAAAAGTAAAAATGCAATATAGAAAACTTTGAAATTTGTGTCCGGACAGCATGGACGTATCCCATTGGTTTCTTCTTCCTGCCCGACACGTGCTAATCTGCCCGATGTCAATATTTCAAGTTAAATTTACTTTACTATGTTGGTTAGTATAATGAAATTTTCTAACTATACTAGTTATAGTTATAGAAATATAGTATGTACAGTTACATAAAATATGGTATACGCAGTAACTGTGACTATGTTGGCATTCACATTAGATTAAATGTGATACAAAAAATTAAAATTAAGTAACATATCAGAGAGATTTTTGGCGCCCAAGCTTTGAAAATAGCAATGGCAAGAAGACCCAGATCTACAATCGATTCTGTGATTCTTTACAATGAGAAAGATGAAGCTGATAACTGGAAGCCAACAAAATATACAAAGAACTCATGGGTATTGCTGCATCCATCATCAAAGGGCAATTTTTGACAAAAGAAAAGAGCAAAAATGACTTACAAATCTTATTGGAAAGCAAAAATTTTGGAGTTTAAGACTACTCCGAGAGGTCAATCGATATCAGAAGTCTTAGTGCAACATGTATATATGCATTCAGAAATCAAAGTACATGATATCAATCCTCATGATCATCAAAAATGTAACTGTAAATATATCAAAACATATGCACTCTACAGCAATCATAGGTGATTTCCTTAATTGATGCTCTTTAGATTATGATTTAAATGCTTCAACATTGTTTTTTTCTTTCAGATTTATATCCATCATGCATAAGTGAATGGGAGCCCGCACAATCACTTGTAGGAATATTAGACATGATTCACTCTGATGTTGGAAAGCTACAATACAAAGGAAGAAGTCCAAAGGAACTTGCAGATTGTGGTATCTATTTTTATGAATCTTTATATACGCCACAAACAGATGGAGATTTTGGCAAGCTCGAAGTAATTCCATTGCCTAGTTTTCAAAGTTATGAGTGGCCTACTCCTGACATCATTGTTTCTGAATCCTTGAGATGCAAGCTACTCATTGATATTAAAAATGCTATGAAGATAAGCACAGGCTCGAAAATTGTTCACCTAAGTTGGTTTATCTCATTGCATACATTTGTTGATTTTTTCTCGAGAGCTAGTGTTCGTAGGACACCAACTTTATTTGTTTGCAAGGATTTATCAGATGAGACTTTGTCAGATCTCATGGATCAAGTTTGGGATAGTAAAACAAATAATGACATAGAATGCAGGATTAAAAAGTCCTCAATGATCTTTCGTTATCATATCGAAAAGCAAATGCTCAGTCTCGCATTTAGCTACCAGAGATACAAGAAATTGAAGGTACATGGCTACCACTGGATCAAGACTTTGAACTAAATGGTCACACAAACCGAATGGAGATAAGCATTATCTACAATGAGGAATATTTGACTATGGTTGAGGTGGAAGAGCACTGGAAGCCTGATTTTATCATAACAGAGCTCATGCTATTACAAACCAATCTACCAACATATTTCAGATTTTTTATCATCAACGAAAGACTCGTAAATACTTTATGTTTATTGCCATTTCAAAATAGAACAAAATAATAAAAAATGTCATCATTTACAATTGCACATTCACTAATATTTGCCATGTCACAGATGCGAAAAAGACAGGAGCAGATAACGTGCTGCAAAGATCTACCTACAACAATCACCATTGTGGGAGAACAATAGTTTCAATTAAACTTTAGTAAAAATCTATGTATACACCCTTTCATTCAATAAATGAAAGCCCAAGTTGGGCATCTGTACATGTATTTTGTGCTCCCAAATTCATAAACTGGAGCAGCATTTGATATATCAATGTATATTTTTCTATGAAGTCTATACATGTATTTTTGTTCTATGCTATCTATATTTTTTCTGATCTTAATTTAGTACAACTACATCATCCTTTGCACCATCATCAATAACGGGAGGCTGAAGCCTTGCCCTAGCCAGTATACTCAGGATAATTTCTTGCCTAAATTTGTACACCTGGCTTGATGTGTACTCAAGAAGTGTAAACTGCAAAATAGAACATTCATGTATTAGTAATGGCCAATAACATCACCAGAATAGAAAACTAATCATGATTCCAAAATAAGAATAAACAAAATTTATTACCTTAGAAATATCAACATCTTGTTGTTGGAACCACTCAAAAAACAACTTGGCATTGTACAATGTGTACCACCCACAGCTGAATGAATCATTTTGCTGGGGTGACTGAAAAATAATTCAGCACACAAGAAATCAATTATGAAACAGAATGAATTAGATTGAAAATATTTCATTAGAATACTGATTCCAAAATGCTATTAAGAAAGACAGAGTTTACCTCCAAGCTGACGATCTGCCAGTCCACAGAATGGAGAACGTCTGTAGGAATATATTTACTTAGATATGGAATGTATATATCTACATCCTTATGCGTATTTCTCGCCGAATTCATCTTGACACGAAAACATTTAATAATATTATTTACAAATCTCTTAATAGAGATCAGGTTTAAATTCCAATGGTCGCTGCAAAATAAGATTGAAAATATTTTAGCGGCAATTTTGAGAACTATTTAAATTGAAAATGTCAATGTTAATGCATAAAACAGGAAGAAGCACTTAATATATCGTACTTGGTATGATAAGGAATGACCAGATACTTTGTTGCTGGTGTGAATCCACTTGTCAGACACTGTGACAATGTGTCCTTATTCTCCTTGAAGGCCTGGAGCAGAAAGTTACTCAGCACCAGCAACTCGTTTGATGAATCTCTTGCAATGTCAAATTGCAAGAGTGTCAGCCCGGACTCTATCACAGGATCACTGATAGAAGCCCGTCTGTCTTTGAGATCCAGGCAATCTAGAACTCTAAAATACTAAAATCAAGTTCATCTAGTCTAAAACAAAAAGGAGTACCAATTGTATCTATAGCATCCGATATGTCTTTCTCAAATTTAAGATAATCATCTGAATCAATATATGTATAGAAATTGGGAGGAGGAAAAGGAGGTGGATGTGTAGTATCTACAACAATTATAGGAGTATCCAAAACAGAGGTAGCTATATTTACAGCATTATCAACAACAGCATTATCTACAATGGATTCTGGAATAGGCTTCACAGAATTTGAAGGGTTAGGCTTAACTTTCTTAGGAGCACGCTTGGGGGCTGTCTGCTTCCTAGGACGCTTCATAGGAAGATTAGTCCTATCTACAGGAGTTGGTCTAGGAGCAGCAGGTTGAGATACATGTAACCTACAGTACCTATCCCTCATTCTCATCAGAAGCTGAAAATCCTTGGCCATTATGGTAACCCTCTTGGTATGGATGGCAAGCAAAAAAGAATTCTAAAAAAAAAGGCTAATATAATCTTCAGCAGCCTCCTGAAGGCACTGAAGAACACTCGGTGTGAATCTAACGTGTTGTCCGAGATCATTTCCTGTTATGTTCCGGACAGCACGGTAGAATGGAGCTCTTGGAATCAACAGAGCTGTTGACCTCTGATACTTGCGTATCTCATAGAGCCACCTGCTGCGGTTGCGCGTTCTAGGTCTAGCAAGTGGTGTGATGGCAACCGCAGGAGATGAGGATGAGCTAGGAGAGAAAAAGTCTCTCCTTGTCTGCTTTCTCCTATCCATGGGCGTGAACTATGTGATAGCGGACTTGTGTGTGAAGGTTAGGATGAGAAGGAAGGGATGATAAAGAACTCGCAGAGGATTGCTATGTACGGACAGAATGTACGGTATATTGGACCTATGCGAGCCGAATATCAGAGAGAACGATTAGATTTGAGGAAAGACGCACAAGTGCGATATGAGGAAAGATGTATCGGACCTGTGCGCATGGAAGGCAGTAGGAGGAATTTCGATTGTGAAGGGCGCGCACAAATGCGATATGCGGAGCGAAAAAAAAAGTGAAAAAAATTCATCGAAATTTGTGATTTTATATCGGGGTTTGCACGTGCGAAAGAACGTCCTGTCACACATGTGGGAGTTGTACGGACAAATGCGAGAGCAACACATGTCACCCTGTCACATTACACGTGTGGGATTTGTACGACCGAATGCGAGAGCGACACGTGTTTATGAGCAATCGAATGAACATGCGACACGTGTTCAGGTGTCATTTCACACGTGTGCAGGTGTCATCTCACACGTGCCTGCGCCTGTTGTCGATCTGAAAGTAGACATGTGTCATAAGTCCGTTGACCACACGTGCAAAAATTTAATATAATGGCACGGAAATTGAATACCTTTTGCGTTCTCAAAATTCGCGACATATCGCTTTTGTGCGCGCTCATTGTTGTCCGTTTGCTTGCAACTATACCTACTCGCGCACAACTGCGATATTCTATATCTGTCTGCCGTACATATCCATCTTCTGCACCATTTTGATAGTTAGATTTGGTTCAGTTCTCCCGCACGCACAAGTGCGATATTCACGTTATTGCCATGGCCTCTTCCTCATCATCCTCACGAGAATCAGGCTTGAGTTCATTTCTGAGTGAATTTGAACAGCGTTTCAGATAACTAGCCTCATTATTACATTACATTCATTGAATAGTATTAATACATTGTAAACTAAGTATGATTAATTCTTTGGACAGGTGATGAAAGAGGATCATGATATATTATCATGGATATTCTCAAGGACATCTTATCCTAGGATCATCAAGGACCATATGGATGGAGGATTTCTCAATGTTCCAGGAGTTGGAGACTTCAATGTTGAATGGCACTTAGCAAGTGATTTGAAAACATTGAAATGTATGTATAATGTCTCTCACGGTGCTACATCAAAACACCCTTGTTTGTACTGCATGAAAATGGCAAAAGATGTAACTAGGAGTACAAGAATTACTAGAAGATATGCATATCCAAACTGGAAGCCTGTGCTGCCTATCCCCTTAAAAAATGTGCATGTTTGCACTCTTCATGCAGAAGTTAGATTAATAGAAAAGATCATTTATCTTCATATAGTTTTTGCTTGGAATACTAAGCCAGCATCATTAGCAAAGGAAGCTATCTCTTAATTAGAAGGTGTTTTATCAAAAGCAAGACTCCATAAAGGACATGTCAAAATTCAAAAAGATGAAAAGCTTTCAGGAAAGAATGGGAACATGCCAACTAAGCCAAGCATAGGAGGAGCAAATGCACGTCATTTTCTATCAAATCATACTGGTAAGGCTTCTAATATTCAACACTCAGTCTGGACAGATATTATTGCTGCCACTCAGGACTTCGAGAAAGACGGCAAAACCAGAGTACTAAAAGTTGATGTATGGAAAAAGCTTGATAGTATGATTGCTATTTTAAGAAAAGAAAAATACTCTGATATTGATAAGAAAGCTGTCCAAAGGACTTGTGTCGAGTTTGTTAATGCAATATCAAAAGCATGGGGAGAAGATCACATCACTCATTACATGGTTAGTATAAAATTTTCAAAATGCTTTCAAATTTTCATATATATTTAGATCCAAACATAAGACTAACATTATGATTTTGACATATGCAGCACATACTAAGAGATCACAATGGAGAAGTCACACTGGCAAGCACGAGCAGCATTTCATTGAAATACACAACATGGAGGAACCAATCAAAAACGAAACTACATTTGTCAATTGTTTCAATGGTTCTACCGCAGAGTTCAGATTCGACATATAACAAAGTCCACACAATACAACAAGTTTAGAAAAGCATGCAAGTTCATATAGGAATAGAAAATTAGATGATTGCTGAGTAGAAGATCATCATTGCTGAGTAGAAGATCATCATGACATGTTCAGAATTGCTTTGCAAATTCATTGAACAAGAGAGGAGCAATACCCAATGTAAATACATTGATTGTATTATACAAAGTGTCAACTATTCATCATCGGATCTTGTATCAGATTCTATGGTAGTATTGTCATGAAGAAATTCTTTGCTAGCGTATGCATCTAACTTGGCTGCGTCAAAACTGATCCAATGGCATATTTTGAGGCATCCGTATGAACATGAAACTCTAATGTCCAATCTGGAGAACGCAGTATTGGTGCTGAAGTTAATGCTTTTTTTAACTTTTCATAGGCTTCTAACGCCTCTACTGTCCAAATAGGAACAATAGTTAGTTTGCATATAGGTCATGCTAAATCCACAAAGAAGATAATAAAAATTCGATAGTAGTTCACATGACCCATAAACACATAAACTCCTTGAATTGTTGCTGGCGGTGGCAGTTCCACAATAACCTTGATCTTAGAATAATCGGTGGAAACACCATGTCTTGATATCACATGTCCAAGCACAACTCCGTGCGAAACCCATATCTAGCATTTTTTTGGATTTAGAAAAATCTGATATTTGCGATATCTTTCAAATACTTTCTCCAATCGATCCAGGTGGTCTGTATCTATACTATGAACTCCCAAGTCGTCCAAGTAAATTTCAAGAAATTTCTGCAGATAATCTTTAAAAGCAAATTGCATTACTCTTTGGAATGAACTTGGTGTATTACAGAGTCCAAACAGCATTATTTGTAAGCATAGGTGTCCCATTCTGTTGCAAAAGCAGTTTTGTGGCAATCGACAGGTGCAATCTTAACCTGGTTGTAACCACTAAATCCATCCAAGAAATTATAAGCTTTCGCTCCAGCAAGGCGATCCAAAATGCTTTCAATAAAAGGTAATGGAAAGTGATTCTTCCGTGTCACTTTATTCAATGCTTTGAGATTCACACAGATTCACAATTTTTCATTTTTCTTAGGAACAATGACAATCGGTGAAATCCATTCTGTATGCTAGATCTCATAAATGAAATCGGCGTCAAGCAATCTCTGAAGTTCTTTCTTTATCAGATCTGCCACATTAGGATTACAACGATAGAACTTTGTAACCTTTGGAATTGCATCCGGTACTAAAGGTATGGTATGTTCAATCACTGATGTCGGAATACCCTTCAAATCTTGATAAGTCCATGCAAAGCAATCTTGATACTTAATAAGTAGCAAACGGAGTGCTTGATATTGTTCAGGAGTAAGTTGTGATCCCACTTGTACAATCTTTTTCGGTTCTCCTGGTTCAGCAAGATTCATTGGCTGCGTCCTAGCTGGGCCATCGTAAACCTCTTTAGATTCTGGCATGTGTTCTTCAGGTTCACAATGTGCTTTAGGTAACATGATAACCACATCATCCAGTGTATAACGTTTAAAATGCTTTGGCATATCATGCTGGACTACATTTGCCTGTTCTTTTTCAAAATGACTTGTCTTGGATCTTCGTTTAGCCTTCTTAGCAGGAAGTGAACGTGGAGGTGATGACTTTCGGGATGATAAATCTTTCTTCACAGGTAAAGACTTTCTAGACGATGATGTCTTGCTGGAAATCTGACTTGAAGAATCATTCTTGACTTTTCCTTTGCCTTTATCCAATAGAGATGGCACTTCCTTTGAATCAATCTTTTGAGGGAGATTTTTCCATTTCAGGACCGTATTATAGTGTTGCTTAGCTTGTTTCTTCGTTATCAAACTTGTGATCCTTCCTCCCTTCAATATAATTGCTTTGGGCGATTTGATTGTTGGTTCATCAGGAACATTACGCACTCCAAAACTGGTCAAATCCATATGATGTATAATTTGTTCATCCGTAAGTTCTGCATTGCCATCATAAGTTAAGGCATGGCTCACTGGTATGAGATCATCCTCAATTGGATCTGATATAGGTTCTGTTAATATCTAGGCTACATTCAGCACCTTTAGTGGAAACATGATTGGTGTATCCAAAGTTCAATCTAATAAGAAAATCTCGCTCAACTCTGATTGAATATCTTGTTGGCACATATATCCTGCTGTACAATCAATTGTTGCAAGAGCTTCATTCCAATTGACAGTATCCGTTTGAGAATCATAATGAATTCCCAATTTTTTCTCTGGTCGATCACAAGTGTGATCTGTTGTTGATGAATTGTCATCCGCTTTTTGAACCACTGGTTTGATAGTCCAAGTCGTAGGATCAACTTTAACTGCACGTTCACGATTTTCAAAAGTGACTTTTCCGGTACTCCAATTATGAATTATTTGCACAACTCATAACCATGGACGTCCTAATAGAACTCGGTAGACATTTGGGTCTTATGGTAAGTCCATCACGACGAAAATAATGACAAACTGTACTCCTGCAATTCTGACATGTATATCTTCCACCATTCCTCGTGGACGAACTGTCGTTTGATCCACTAGCTTAATAGCAAAAGTAGCAGGCTTAATCTTTGTAAGGCCCCATTTTGTACATAGGTTTGTAGAAATCAGGTTACTCCTGAACCGCCATTTATCACGGCTACTTCTTTAGAAAATTGTCTCTGTGGTATCGGCAAAGTGATATTCTTTTGTTCACTTTCCAAGCGACTCCAACATGGAGTACATCGTTAGATTCTTCAAATCCAGCACAAAAAAGTAACTCTTGGTGGACTTCTAGTTCTTCTTGAACTAACTTTTGCGCTTGATCTTGCTAGACAAAATGTTCATGAGTAATTCTGTATGCGATGCTTCCGGTTCAATCATTTTGAAGGGTTCTTTGTGATGATGTAATTGATCATTCATATCCATACGTAAATTTCTTGGAGGCTGCAATGGTGAAGACCGAACTTTAGCTGTTACTTTAGAAGCCTCAAGTTCCTCTTCTTCTTGCAGATGTTTAATCCACTGTCTCATATCCTGATATCTTCATTTTTTTGCATTAAGATTTAGATAGACTCCCGATGTTGTTGGTGTTTCGTTCAATGATATAGAATCAGCAGGTACTGGATCCACTACTGGTTCTTTTTGCTTTTGTGCTCTAGTGACCACCATCAAGGGTGCACTTGGTTTAATTTGAGCTATTGATCCTTGCTTGATGGTTATCAAATTTACAAGTGTTGTAACTGGTGGTGGCTTTAGTCTTGCTGGATAGTCTTTATAGCAATGCCCATATCCACAATCACGACAGAATGGTACAAATTTTTCTTTATTTGTGCATTCTGCAACTCTGTGATTTTCTCCACATGCAAAGCATCCAAGTGGTGCTCTGAGAGGAGAGAGAGTCATCTCTCTCAGCTATATATAGCAGGTAGGCCGTGGAGAAACAGGTTGGAGCAGATCCATTGTATTCATTTGCTTAATGAGAGATTTTTCTATTGGGTTCTCCTTCCATTGTTGGCATTGTGTAGTGATTGAGTTCAAGCTTTGTGTGTATGATCTTAGGTGCTTTCCAAAAGTGGTAGGCTGATGTATTATGGACTGTATAATGCTATTTTGGGCCGCACTTGATGTTTATGGAAGTTTCCATTTGTGATAAATGCTTTTTGATCAAGTTCTTTGCATTCTAGGTAGCATAGAATGTGTTGCCAATTCCTAGCTTATGTAGTTTGGAGTGCAAGCATTCAAGCCAATGATCTTGGAGTTTAGATCCACTTAGGATCTGTATTTTTCACAATACTCACCCGGTTGGAGATCCATAAAACCCCTTCTTTGCCCTCTAGATCTGACCGATTAGGGACACACAGAAAGGGTACAACATTTTTCTGGCACCTTTATCGGAGAACCGGTGCTAAGCAGATTTAGAAATTAATTTTTAGTTTGCAATTTTTTGCTATTTTTCTTTTTTTTTTATAGGTTTATTACTCGCCTGCTATGTTTTTTTCACTTTTTTGTGATTTTTATTACTCACCACTTTTCCAAAGAGCAAAGCAAACTCGGATGTATCATCAGTTAGCTAGGCGAGTATTGTCTATTACTCACCAACCTCACAATTTCAAGATTTTCACAGTAACTTTACTCACCCTCTGCACAAATGAATTCTCATCAGGCAACTCGGCAAGTAATCATGCTATTACTCGCTACAAGCTATTACTTGCCAAGTCCATTTTTTGCATCTTTCCTTTAGTATCATTATTTGCCATCAGTATAGAGCATACTTATAAATCTCAGATCTAGCATTCTGATGTTTGACTAGTAATAAACTATTTTTTGCCTATTTTTTATCGATTTGAATTTTCTGCCATTTTTCAGTTTTCTCGTCTTTTTTTATCACTCACCAATAGAGATTTTTTGCAATCTATTCAGTATCATTACTCGCCATCAGCATAATAGCAAGATAGTGTCGATCTACCATATACCAAACCATTGAGTAATGATCTAATTTTTCGCAATTACTCGCCAGTTTTACTCGCCCACTTCATAGTGTGTTCTTATCGTCATTTACAATACCTAGGTAGCTATTACTCGCCATCAGAGAAAGTTTAAATTTTTTTTTGAGTGACTGACCATCAAAATCCATTTGTACCTTTTGATCTTCCTCGATTGCCTTTTTGGATTTGCAATTTCCTATCTTTGCGTCCATTCGATCTTTCTTTAGATCCTGATCTGATCTTGATATTAGTTCGATTTCATTTTAGTTTGATTCCCATCTCCATACATTTTTTGATCACCTTGATATAGAAAAGATCTACAAAAATATCAAAGAAAATGAAGACTAAAAACACTTAAAATAGCCTCACCTTCCATTTCAGAGTATGCAGATTCTCAGATCTGGTAGAGATTATCAAACTTGGATCCCCCTAATCTTGAGGAATTTCTTAACGTATTCATAGAAATACACCACAAAAAGATGGACAATCTTGGGCCTTTCGTACCTCATGTTGTCCAAAACTTCTCCAAAATTGACCTTCCAAGGTTTGATGGAAAGGGAGATCCACAATAATTCTTGCAAATCTACACTCAGGCATGTAGAGTCTATGGAGAAGATAGTCCATCACAACTGTTAAGATACCTCAATCTATGCCTAATCGACACTGCAAAGGATTGGTGTTTCAATTTGGAGCAGAATGAGCGAGATGATTGGAATATCTTACAAGCTGAATTCATCACCCACTTTAAGACCTCCCACTTTCTTTTTGATACCTTCCTACAACTAGGACATATCTGCGTTGATAAGAAGAACGAATCCTTGTGTGATTACGGATCAAGAGGTTACGTGGAGGATGCGGCTCTGAGAGTGTCCCATATTATAGTGTCCTGACATGGTTCATGGTAGGATTACCCAGGGAATCAAGCAGCATATAAAATGAACAGACAAGTACGTGTCTTTTCAAGCGGCTTGTGCTGATGCCATCAAGAGAGTTGACGATAGTGAAAGCACTAGTTCGGACTTTGATAACTCCAACCAAGAGAGGCACCGCCGAAAGGAACGAAGAGCCACATGTAAGCATAAGCTTTAGGTTGATGCTTCCAGCTCTATGACCAATAGCGCTAACACAGTCATATCTGCCATATAGACGTTGCATGCCTAGAGCAATGAGCAATTTAGGAAGCTCACCACTAACCTTACCACAGCTGTTGACCAAAAGTTTAAAGGCTTGCAACCAAGACCCACCCACGCTTATCCCAGAAGAGAGTCCACTTGTAGTCCACACTGCGTTGGCAACCACAGGGGAAATGAATGCCCACAGTTGAGATAGAGGTTTGAGCGGCTCTTGCGATATTTCCACATCTGTAATATGACAAATCATAACACAACTGACTAACGATACAACTCTAGCAACCAAGCAGCATGCCTAGCACCAAATCTCACACCATTGGCACAACAACAAGGTGCCTTACCCCAACCACCACCTAGATTGGCATAACCACCCATTCTTCTCAAAACCCAAGGCCTAGCCCACAACCAACTACACAACCAGCTACCCAGTTGTCGAGGTGACCGAAGAACCCTACTATTCCGAGGAAGAAGCACCAAACTCTATCCCAGTGCATTTCATAGATGGAGCAAATAGTGAGTTGATACTGATCTATGTGAACCAGCTTCGTGGTATAGGATCAAGGGCTTTCATAAAATGTTATGGATGTGGAGAGAATCGTAGGATTGCCGAGTGCCCTAACAAATCACAAGGCAATTTTGTACCACTCTGCCGAGATTGTGAGACACCCATATTTGACATGTCCAATGAGAAAGGAGAAGCAAGGAGAGGTCTCGGCCCTGCTGCACCTAATGAGTGTGGTAGGAGAACCCAAAGCATCCATGATGCATGTATTCCTCTAGACCAGAGCATAGAAAAGACTAGAAAAAAAACCAAACAAGTCCGCTACTACAAGTCCTATTAGTGGCTCATCATGTTCTCTATATGTTGTGCAGGAAATTAAGTCCAGAATTTTCTCCTTGGTGAATACTATTTTCTATTTCAAGATTATTCTTGCATGTTTATTGATCATTGATCTAGGGTCATATGAAACCGCTTTTGGTTCTATGTTTGCTCATCTGACACCTACAAGAATCACATAATTCAGACAACCGAACTATTCGAAGGACGATTATGTTGGGCTTCCGGCTGATCTTCATCCATGGTTAATTACTAAAGGGTAACCATTTATGTTCTCTTTTCACATTCAATTGTCAAGCTCAAGAATTTGAATATCATTGAAGACTTGGCCAGCTTTAACAGCTTCAACAAATCAGAGTTTTTAATCAGTCTGTAGAAATACACTGATTGTCGCAACAATCGGCAGAAATACACTAATTGTCGCAATAGTCTGCATAAATACATTGATTGTCACAACAGTTTGTAGAAATGAACTAATTGTCTCACAGTTCGCATTTTTTCAACAGTGACTCATTTTCAACTATTTCAAAGAAGTAAACTCTTTGTCGACTTTTTCGTATTTTCCCAAAAAGTGCGACAATATATCATAAGGGAGTGCAACAGTATTGTTGTGGGGAGACTTATACTTTGTGAATATACAAGAAACTTGGAAGCAAAGGCAATTTTTGAGGGATGTTTTAGGGATAGGTTTGGCTCAAGTGTGGATGTTTTAGAGGTTGCAGGATGCAGATGCCACAGTTTGTGTAGGATGAAGCCGGGCATCATCAGGTGGGAAAGTAAGAGAGAGATCTCTTGCGTATTCATTGTCAAATCCTTGCATCCTCAAGAAATGTCATATGACTATTTTGACATCAGTGCCACCACCTTCGGGTTTTTTCTCAACACCTTTGGGTTTTTTGCATTTTCCCAAAAAATGCGACAAATGCGAAATATGACTATTTCGACATTAGCTCCAACACCTTCGGGTTTTTCTCAACACCTTCGAGCTCTTTGCATTTTCCCAAAAAATGCAAAAAAATACGAAATTTGTCTATTTTGGCATCAATTTCAAGGCCTTCGCATTTTTTCAAAAGCCGAAAACTGCGAAGGGCGTTTATTTTGATGAGGAGCATCTTTGACTACTCCAAAAAAATGCAAAAAATGCAACACTCTCATCCATGCCAACAGTCTCAAGTTGCCTGACCCATTTACACGTATTCAGATGTTGTTGTACTCTAAATATTTACAAAGTACACGACCAAGTACATAGTTAATGCTAAACTAATCTTATAATTATGGATTAGTTAACGATTCTTGTAAATACAAGGATGCAGCTATAAATACATCTTCATCGCACACAATCTTTGATGCTCCATGTTGCAAACTTATTCAACAGCCGCAGAATTTATTTAGCATCCTGGCTACGCCTGCATTCTGGTTGTAACACTTTGTGTTGTTCAAGATTTCAGTGTAATATACATACAACACTATCTTTCTATCTATTCCTAACATAGATATTTGTGTTGTGATCTGATTACTTTTTTTTTTCTTGCTGATTTATTGATAGCTCACATTCGTTCACTCACTCAGATCAAAACACAGACATCTACACATCCTCAGTTTCTAATCAGATGACGGTTGTCTACGATGCCTGAGAAACTAGTATTATCAAATTGCATTATCACGTTCTAAAATTTTGAATTGAACATCATAATTGAAACCAATTTACAATAATTCCACACCTCCTCTAATCTCTTCAGTGGATTGTACTCATGTTTTTCTGAGTACAAACTATTTTATCGGTCCTATTGCGAACAAGAGCTGTTTTGCACTATTTCTCTCTCTCTCTCTCTCTCTCTCTCTCTCTCTCTCTCTCTCTCTCTCTCTCTCTCTCTCTCTCTCTCTCTCTCTCTCTCTCTCTCTCTCTCTCTCTCTCTCTCTCTCTCTCTCTCTCTCTCTCTCTCTCTCTCTCTCTCTCTCTCTCTCTCTCTCTCTCTCTCTCTCTCTCGTTTCGTCTCCATCAGGGGGTATTAGAACATCATCTCAGTAAACCGAGAGATTGTCTATTTGAATTACTATCAATATGTCTCTTACTGATAACTCCTCATCTTCTTCATCTAATGAAGTTAGGAACATTGAAAAGTTCAATGGATCTAACATCTATGTCCGGAAGTTAAAACTCTGGAAGATCAAGGATCAGAAGGCTCTAGCATCGATCATGTTGAATCTGGTTGACTCCAAGATTTCCCACATTAACACATGCAAGTCCTCTAAGGATGCATTGAATTTGTTATCAAATCTTTATGAGACTCAAAATGTAACCACACGGTTGCACCTTAGAAGGATGTTTTTTACACTTAGAATGACTGCATGTATCCTTTGTCGATCCTTTATGTGATCAATCCAGGGATCTGATTAAATTAAAAGATCTAATCAAAAGAAATGCATTTGCATTAATCAAAACTGATTCTAGTTTTTTGTCACTATCCTCCATGCATTAACTGCCTTTTGCCCGTTGCATAGTGCCTTCACGCTGCAAACCTTTGCATTTTTGCTAAAGGACATTTTCTCCAGTGTCGCTTTTTCAAGGGCAGTGTCGATTTTTCTTGAAAGGCGAAAAAAGCAAAAAACCCGACAGTAGTTCTGAAAAGATTTCCTAAGGCATTTGGAGACAGTGTCGCTTCTTTTTTAAAGGCGAAAAACGCAACAATAGGGCAGAAACCAGTATTAAGGTCAGTGTCACATTTCTAAGGGCAAGTAAAGACAGTGTCGCCTTTTTCTCAAAAGGCGAAAAAGCTGACAGTAGGCCTAAAAACTTTTCTAAGGCATTTTTGTGACAATGTCGTCTTTTTTCGCAAAAAAGACAAAAAATGTGCCAATGTCGGGAGATTTGGCCAAAATCATTTTCTAAGAGTTTTTAAGTTAGGAATGAATTTTCCTCATGACCCAAAAATGCAAACTGTGTGACAAAACAGTTCAAAAATGCAAACTATGCGAAACATAGTTCAAAATGCACAGTCACGAAAAACAACAAAGGAAAAAGCTAAGAAAAATGCTAAGGCTTTAAAAGATAGAAACTCATAGTTTTTTTAATATGCATCCAAAAGTTCTTAGAAAGTTGACACTCAACCTCCTTTTGAATAGCGTCTCAAAGGGTGTCCTTCCATCCAAAATAGCACTCGACCACCTATTGGCACAGAACAAAGCTTGATTAAAAAATGGTTTATCAAGATTAGCACTTAACTTCATGGCTTTAGAACTTTCACATAAAGTCCTATTCTTCCTTTCAGCCACTACATTTTGTTGTGGGGTCCTTGGTGTTGTATACTCCCTCTTGATCCCATGCTCAATGGCCTTGAACTTGGTAGATATATACTCACCACCATTGTCACTCCTTAAGCACTTGATCTTTGTGGAAAATTGGTTCTCCCTTGAATTCTTGAACTTAACAAAGACATCATACACTTCATCCTTGCTCTTTAGTAGATAGATCCAACAAAATCTACTAAAATCATCAATGAAAGCTCACTATTGCTAATAGTAGTAATTGTTAGAATTTAGCAATTTTCACATGGTTTTTGATGTATCTTTGACATCTATGTGGATCCACACGTGTGAGGACATGTCCACACGTGTGAAATGACACTTGTAATATTCAGATCTATTTTGATTAGCTTTAATTATGACATCTCCTAAATTATAGGAGTTAGGTCCTAGATTATAGGAATCTAGAAGGTCAACACAAACCACCAATGGATGTTATACAAAGTGGATATGGATGAGTACAATGAGCTTTCCCACACGTGCTGGATGCAGCTTAGAGAGAGACTATGATGATTTTGTACTTGATCCATGATGGATCCATTATTGAGCTAATGATGAGAAACATTGGTTTGTGAAGCAATCTTGGTGTTTACACTCTCTTAAGCACTTTCTTTGTGGATGAATGCTAAGTAAATGTTTAGTAAACTATTTTGCTATACAGTAGCTGTACTTCACATGTGTGAAGCCATGGGTCATCATATTTTTTTATTGTTCTTGCTTGGAATCACAAAGATTGTCAAGTAGAAGCTAGATTTGGAAGCTAGTCTTGATATAGATCAAGATCCCAAGCTACCAATCACTCTTTGTGATCATTTGTAGATCAAATTCAGTCCTTTACTCTGAAATTTGACATGGTATCAGAGCCAAGTCAAACAGCTTAGTTGATGATCCAAAAATCTTCATTTTGGTGAAAGCATTGGTGCTAGATTCATTTTGAAGGTGGGAAATTTTTCTAATAGCTTACTTGTAATGTAGAGGTTCAGATTAGTGTGTAAAGTTCAGATGTACTTCTCACATGTGTGAGAGGCTGCTGGAGTTGTACTTTCACCAAAACTTTGTGTTTTTTCAGTATTTGAGCTTCAAACAAGTTGTGAAGAGTGAAACTAGTGATGTGCTTATGAAAATCCATTGTTTCCATTATAGATTTGATGAGTAAATGATGTTAGAAGATTATTAATCCTACAAATCCTTGAGAGAGAGAGTTTGAGGCTTATGTTTTTTGGTTCAAGAGTGAAACTAAACCATTCTAAACACCATTGGAAGGCATTGGCACTTCCAAGAGTCAAATCCAAGCTTCTAAGTGAATAGATTGTGTAAAATACATTTTCCCAAATCTTTTTTGAGTTCAAGATCATTATAGATCTTGCTTTTTGAGTCTTGTGAGATTCAAGAGAGTAGCATTGTAGCTAAAAAGAGAGAAGGGAGAGCCTTTGAATAGTACATTTGTTGTACTTGTTACTAGACAAAATGGGTATCTAGTTGAAAATCAACTTGATGCTAGAATTAAAGTATTAAGGAGTAGTAATGGTGGAGAGTATATCTCCACCAAGATGATAGAGTTTTGTAAATCCAATGGCATTAAGAGAGAACTTAATGTACTTATAGTCCTCAACAAAATGGTATAGCCGAGAGGATGAAAAGAACACTTTGTGAGTGTGCTAAGGCTTTGAGGTTAGATGCATCTCTACCTAAGTCCTTTTGGGGAGAGGCTATTATTTGTGCAACTTATTTGTGTAATAGATTGCCATGTAAGCCCATTGGAGGCATAACATCTTATGAGGCTCTATTTTGTAAGAAGCCGAATCTTAAAGATCTAAGAATTTTTGGATCTACTTGCTATGTTTTTCAAGCATTAGATACAAGAAAAAAGGATGATCCTACTTCTATTAAGAGGATCTTTGTTGGTTATGCTGAAAATAGCAAAGGATATAGAGTCTATAATCCAATCACTAAAAAGATTTTAGTGAGAAGAGATGTTACTTTTGATGAAGTTAACTACTACAAGTTGAATGAGAAAGCTTCTAGTCCATATTATGTCAAGGATCTTGTAAGGTTTGAGGAGGAGCCTACATGTGATCAAGATCGTGAAGATCCATCTCAAGGACCAAGGACTCCAAGGAGATCTGCAAGAAGGAAGGCCGAGCCCTCAAGGCTCACGTATGTTGACAAAGGTGAACAAAGGGAAGATCTTCATTCACTTATCTCTTACACTTTTCTAACTTCTATGTTTGATGAGCCAAGTTGCTTTGAAGAAGCTATGGAGTCACAAGAATGGAGGGATGCCATGCAAAAGGAGTATGATCCTCTTATGGAGAATCATACATGGAAGCTTGTGGATCTTTCTCATGGAAGAAAACCACTTAAGTGCAAATGGATCTATAGATTGAAATACAATCAAGATGGGAGCATCAACAAACGCAAGGCAAGGCTAGTGACAAAGTGGTTCTTACACACCAAGGGAGTAGATTTTGATGAGACTTTTGCTCCTGTTGCTAAACTAGTTTCCATAAGGTTGATCATTTCTCTTGCAACTACTTTCAATTGGACTCTATTTCAACTTGATGTGACTAATGCATTTCTCAATGGATATTTGGAAGAGGAGATCTTCAAGAGGCAACCCGAGGGCTTCATCAAAGAAGATCAAGAAAAAAAAGTGTGTTTGTTGCTAAGAAGCCTTTATGGGCTTAAGCAAGCACCTAGATTCAATTATGGTAAGATCATCATTTTCATTTTGTATGTTGATGACATTATACTTAGTGGAAATGATCATGATGGTATACAAGAAGTGAAAGTAGCATTGTTTAAAGAGTTTAAGATGGTGGATCTTGGTAATCTTCATTTCATATTAGGAATAGAAGTTTCAAGAGGCAAGGATTTGAGTTTTATTTTTCAATCCAAATATGCTTCTTCTATCTTAGAAAAGTTTGAAATGAAAGATTGTAAAGGAGTAGAAACTCCTATGGAGCAAAATGTAAAAGTTTCCAATAGTGATGATGAAGCATCCTTTGAGGACATCACACTATATAGGAGACTTGTAGGCTCCTTGATCTATCTTACTATAACTAGGCCTAATCTAAGTTATAGTGTGTAGTGGGTTTCTTTTCTGGCCTATCCTGAATCCAAGATCTAGTCAATCTAGCATCAAAGAGATGGAGTTAGTTGTCACACGTAGGTTCGTTCCCATGAGAGCGATAGTATAGTTCAGATTTCAACATGAATGGAGGACCTAACACTAACATCCATTAACACTAAGCATTAACACTACATCCATTAACCCTAAATCCACAACAATGATAGAAACTTACTCTTCTCTCTCTCCTTTTCTCTCTCACAAAAAGCATAAGAAATAGCAATCCCAATAATGATCAAATCCAACAATTAGCAAATACAAAGGAAGCATGAGAAATGGAAGAAAAGAAAGGAAGAGCAAGGACATTCATCAATCCATTTCTAAAGAGAACCAATCTGCTTTATTGAAATGAGAAAATGAACATCGGGAGCAACTCAAGTTGGTCCCTTTTTAAAGTAGAGAGGAGGACCCTGGCCTTTGAATCCTATTGGTCCAGTCTTGCCTCTCTTTTTATTCAAATTTAAAAAAGTGTGGAAATATCAAAATTGGAGGGAAACCCAACTTTATTCACTAACTTGACATTTAGGCCCTGCGACATTAAAAGTCCCGCAAAAAGGCCTAAAGTTCTTTATTAACTTTTAACTAATCAATCAAATAACTATGTGATCATCGGGTTGGACTTACACACACAGGGTGCCAAATACCTCTCACTTATTAACTAGGGTTAGGGTTGCCTTGGGATCTGCAAACTCTCCAACAGTATCCCCCACCAAAACTGGTGGCGGTCCCATGACACCTGCAATATGCAGTTATTGGGAACTTTTATTGGCTTCATGTCGAATCTTAATTAAATGATACTGCACCTTCTCCATAAAGTCGAGGCGTGCAGTATTGAAATCCAAATTGTGTGGCAGGAAACAACGGTGGCTCCGGCAATCCATTTGGAAGTTGTCCATGAGTGAAGCGGGATTCCCAAGAGTCTCCCTTCATAGCCGCATGAAAATAGAGACGAGCAATCGACAGCTGATCTTTGATTTGCTCTGAGGCCATCGGTTTATTTGGATCGAATGCCAGGGGAGGAAGGCAATCGTCCCATTTGGTTGCCACTGACGCCAACAAAGTTAGGTCTTTAGCAAACATTGCCGATTGTCGCACCGTTGGATCCGGAGAGTGGACATACTCTCTTTGATATGCTTGTAAAGTGTGGTGGAAATCCAGTAAGATGGTCCAGTTGTAAGGCTGATGGATGATTGGCCAATTGGATGTATGGATAATGATTTTGTCCACAGCCAACCCCAAATCTTTCCATTTATTTATTCGCGGCATTGGCACGTAATAGGGATCTACCCGCAATTGGCGAGGGCTGGCGACGTAACTCCTAATTAATTCCGGAGTTTTCTCAAAAACCATAATTCTCCATGCCGGCTGCTCTCCCAGTGCAGGTATTTTGTCCAACTCTTTGCCGGTCTCGATCTCGGAGGTCTTAAATTTCAGAACCCATTCACCATGCGAGGACTCATGCGGATGTTGTTTTAAGAAGGTCTGGATCTGGTCCTCGACGCTGACGGGCCTTCTGAATAGAGGTCTTGTCCTTGATGAGGATGGACCCGCTTGTACTGCCGATATGGTTGGCGGTTGATCTGCTATATCTGGAGCTCCCCCCTGGTCCATGCTCGAATCAATCCCTGTATCCATTGGTACAGCTTTTTGGCATGAAGGGGAGAATTGCGACATGACCGGGACGAGAATTTGTGGTCCGACTTCCAACACTTGAACGGCTTCTTTTTCATAGGCAGTGATGGTCTCTTTTGCCTTTGCCAGCTCGGTTGAAGCTGCTCCTTTGAACCTATCAAAGCGGCCTTGGAATCCCTGAAGGGCCACTTTGTATGTCTCCACTTTTTTGAATAAATACGCAATCTCCATCGGTGTGACCGGATGATCGAGTATTTGCGTTTGCAGATAGGCATCACACTCAAGGGTGGTCACATCCAATTCACCTTGAAGCCATGTGCGATCTTGTTTGGCCATCTGTAATTGCCCCTTCAGCAGCTGCATCTGTTGCTTGGCATCCTGCACTGCTTTATCTACCTGATCCTGTGTGGTTGTCAGGGCATTTTGCAGGGAGCTGATGTAGGTTTCCAAGCGATCAGCTTGTTGCTGGGCCAACTTCTTTTTGCTTTCAGCCTGATCTTCATGTTGTTTGGCTATCTTTAACTCTCGATCCAACAAGACAATTTTTTGGCTGATCAGAGTGTTTTCGGATCCTAGATCAGAGATCCTCTATTCCATTTCCTTCTTCTTATCCATCATAGACTGGATCACTTGCCCAAGGCTTGAAACCAACCCTAGAGCATCACCAGAATCGACGGTCGTGGTAGCGACAACAGTAGGAGGACCTGATGGTATTGTCCTTGGTAGGCGTGGAACAGGTGCCACGGTATCTTCTTCTTCAAAAATATCCTCCTCTTCAAACCCTTCAGGAACTGTGGCGTCGAACTGTTTTGGTGATTTTACAGCTGTGTCGACCCGAAGTGTTGGGCTATCTTGTGTGTGATGTTGTTGGCTGGCATCTTCGACACCAACGGTAGATTCATGGATATGTCCAAATCCTCTTCCAGGGGATTGAGGTTCAAAGGGCGCTGGGCTCTGGGGCATTTCAAAGATTTCGGTGGCCCCAAGGGGGTCGGAATCATCGAACATATCCATAAAGAACTGTGTGTTGGGTGAGGTGGCTTTGGTGTGCGAAGGTGAGGCGGCCTGGGCAACTGTGATGAGAATGGTAGGCCCAATGGTCACAGACTATCCTTGTAGGGGAATGGGAAGTTCAGTGCGAATAGCAGCAGGGGGTGGAAGCGCAGCTGACGAGGTATGCCTAGTGCGACGTCGTGATGCAGAAGGCGAGTTAGGAATTACGATCTTGCTGCATGGACGACAACGACTATGAGAGCTTGAGACCTGATGGGATGATTCTGCCGGTGCTTCTTTCCCCAGTAAACTTCAACTTACCCTTGATCAGCTTGGTTTTGTACATCAATGAAAGATCTCCTTTTTTCAGATCTTTTTTGTGCAATCGACGATCGTGCCATGCCTTGCGGCGGGCTTTTTCTGCTGCTAAGGCATGAATTGCCATCAATCGGGTTTCACATAATTTGTGCAATGCTTCATGACGGAGTTGTAAAGACATATCATCATTTAATCATTTTGTTGCTGCTATGCGTAAAGATGGGATTAACAATTCAATTGGCATAACAGCATCTTGACCATAAACCACTTGAAAATATGTTTGATTTGTACTATTTTTGTAAGCAGTTCTGAATGCCCATAATGCTGTATACAGTTTATGTTCCCAATCGGACCGACTTGCTTCAACTGTCTTTGTCAAAATGGTGCAAAGAATCTTATTGAAAGATTCAGCTTGGCCATCCATAGGGAGTACTAAATCTGTGTATAAAGAAAAACTCTTCCAGTAAACACTTTATTGTTTGATTAACAAAGTGTGTACCCCGGTCACTGACAATTTCGATCGGACATCCAAATCTGATTATAATATTTTCATATAGAAACTTGGCCGTAGATTTCGCATCAGCCACTTTGACAGCTTTGGCTTCAACCCACTTGGTCATATAATCAGTTGCGACGATAATGTATCGGGCCTGAGATCCTTGCGCAACATGATGAATAGGACCAACATAATCCAATCCCCATTTTTAAAACGGTGCTTGCGATAAAATCGGATGTAAGGATTCTTAATTCTGTCGTGTAGGCCGTCGTGCTCGCTGGCAGACATCACATGTCTGAATAAAATTTTAGTGTCCTTATGAAGCGTAGGCCACTAACAATCGGATTGCAAAAGTTTGCGAACAATAATACCTATAGAGAAGTGTCCTCCACCCATGCCATCATGTGAAAACATGATTAAATCTGGTACTTCATGTGGTAAAACACATCTTCGTAAAATATTATCTGATCCACGACGGTACAATTGTCTTGCAATTTATTGATAAGGTCGAGCCTTATGAATCAATTGTCTCTTTTGTACTTTTGTCAAGGAGTCATTCGGTTGTCCTAGCATCAGGTACTCAACAATATCTGCTGCTCACTCAGGTACCGCTTCAACATAGAACGCAACATCTAGCAGTTCATCATCCACTTCAGTATTAACTGGTGTGGATTCAATTCACGAAATGTGATCGGCTAGATAATGTTGCTTTCCCTTTCTAACCACAATTCGAAAGTCAAATTCAGTCAATAATAATAACCATTTTGCAATACGTCCAGTATTACACGTCTTGTTTACCAAGTAAAGTAACGGTTGATGATCCGTATGATCTGACTGGACACTGAATTTGAAATCTTCTTGGTTCTCTGTTTGGGATAGAGCACCATTCATGAGAGTTATACTAACCCTTTCCATCTTCTGCCCTTTCACAATTTTTGACTCATCTAACTTAAGTACTATGATTATTTTGCCATTCATCTTTTCATAGGTTATATCATAGAATGTGACAATGTATCTCAGCAAGTAATTTAGATCAACAAATAAATTGTTTGATGAATTATAGAATATCGATCTTCCATCAGTTTCATACACCTTTTGAATATGACATGGAGTTTCAGTGATCTTATGCATACCTATGTTTAATGTATCCCTCTCTTTCTTCAAGTGATATGTCCTAGGGATTGGGACTTTTCTAGTTTAAACTTGCTTAAAAGCTTCTCTAATTAGTTTAAATATTGTTGCATATGCTTCCCTACTAATACCTGCAAAATTAAAAGCACCCTGAACTATAGCCTTATCTAAAATATTTTGAATGTCCACCATCAAAGACTCTGCTATTTTACACTTTACATTTGAAATCCTATTGTTCATCATGATACGCTCAATGGATTTGCAAGTCAATATTGTGCCCAATGACATTCCTAGTGAAGCATTGTCTTTAATATTTCGAGGAGCTACTAATGCAGATCTGCAAAAAAAACAAATAGTTAACAGAATATCACCATAGCTGAAATTAAATCCAAATGTCATTGAAAAACTTACAAAATTTAGAATATGCTTACTTGAATGCACGGATCCTTCTATTTCGATAACCTCCTTTTGAAAGCGTTTGAATATCCTTGCAACTTTGTCGCTTTCGCTTCTTACTTTCAGCCTTCTTCTTTACCAAATCCACATCCTTTAGTAATTGTAAGTTTTCAATACGAATAGACTGTAAGACTGATTGCATTTGCTCTAGTTCTGATTTGATATTGATTGTTATCTTCTGTAATGATTCATTATTTTTTTTAAGTTGTTCATTTTCTTCTAACGTCTTTTGGAGATGACAATCTCTATTCTGACAATAAGAGGACATCCGAATTAACTCACCTTCTAAAAAGTGAACTTTATTCATATAAAGTTGTTTTCCATGGTTTTGCAATCTTTCACAATATCCTAGTAATCCACTATGCCCATTGCATATCCATGTAACTAAATGAGTTATTGAAGAGAATGTGGGATGTGTCAAAGTGCTTGGATCTTGTGGATATAATGTTCCATCTGTCCACAAATCCACGTTTTTCTTTCCTTCTGCCCTGTAACGAGAACAATCTTCAGCAGATATTTGAACTCCTTTGCCTCCTCTTCTCTGCAAAGGTGCCAAATCAATAGGGATATCCACATGTAGATGATATAATGTCATCATCAAAAAAATAATAGAGCAATCAGTTGCATCAAAGTACTATGACCAGATTCTATGAAGCAAAACAAAATACTCATCTTTGATTATATTATATACTATGTACGATCAATCCAATCTCCATGCTTGTATGCTTGATTCAAATTTGGAAATGCTGCTCATTTTTTCATTCCAATAGGTAGTTGGCACTCATATTTCCATTCTCGTGGAAGGAATGCATATGTAAACATTTTGCAATTTTTCTAGATTCGAATTTGGGGATGGCGGTCATATTCTAGATCCAATGAAAATATTGCCCTTTTCTTTCGTAACCAATGGAGGGAATATTTTTGAATTTAGTCAAGTTATATTGTGAATTGTTAACAGTTCTTAACTGTGACTGTAGACACTGTGGTTAGATCATTGGGAGTTGGGGAGGCCTTGGGAGTGGTGTGGGCAAGCAAATAAACAATATTGTTTTATTTATTTTGATATTTTTGTATATCCTACATGGCATTCCTTAAAGGGTCTTTTTGATATTGAGAACTCCTCTAATGAGGGACCCTAGTAGGTGTGCCCTCCTACTAGGTCCCCATGACCCTTATGTGATGGCTAACTTTGGCCCAAGGCCAATTATATGATCATGGCTAAACGTTGAGGCCCAAGGTTAAGGAAAATGACCCCTAGCCATGGTAAGGTCCTCCTAACACCTCACTAGGTTCCATACCTCCATCCAAGGCATAGACACCTACATGCCCTTATCCAAGGACACAAGTACCTTAATCCAAAGGCGATTATTCTTAATCCAAGGGTGACTCGCCATTTATCCCCAAGACACTAAATGGGCATATAGGGGTTATTGAAGTACTGCTAGTTACATAGTTATGTAACAAAAAACAGTCATTTTGGTCCTGGTTTTAGGCATTCCAGGCCTGTTTTTGGCGTTTCAGTCTGTACCAATATGTCCTGGAGTGCAGTACAGTGACAGAGAAAGTCCAAAAACTAGGCAAACACCAAAAAATGTTCTATTCTAACTCAAATCTTCACCAAAAAGGCTAATTTTTAGTGCATTGAGATCCTAAATCAAAACCACCTGCAGTTGGCTATTTCCCAACACCATTCTCACTGCAACTGATTAACAATACTGAGTTTTACAGACCTATTCTACTTGCTTGCACACATTTCACAAAAAAAATCACAAAAATAGGCCAAAACTCAATGAAATCACAATTTTTAATCCTCTAGATGCCTCCAAACTATGAATAAGAGTACTAGCCACTCTCTAGTATGATTTGCAGTTTCCCAAATAGTCAAGTGAGAGATTTCTTGGCAAAATTCACAAATGGCATTTTGACACAAAAAATGAAAATGTTGTAAATATCTCCACACTCAACATATTTTCAATCTGTCTCAAACTACCCTGGTCTTTTTGATGCCTCTGGGACTGCTTCTCTGTTCTCGACTGATAATTTTGATGCTTTAGTACCCACAAAATAGCAAAAGTAGATTTCTTCAAACTTTTGCCTCTCCAAGCTTTCACCTCCTGTAAAGGAATTTCTCACTTCATTACGGAGCCAATGGCAAGCTGTATCCACTGATCAGGCATGCAGAATTATTGAGCTATGATATCATGTCAATAATCAGATCAACAATAGAATGCATTCATCATAAGCAATCACTACAAGGAGGTACCCATGTCCATTTAAACTTGAAGTTGTCATTGACATCATCAAATGTCAGCAAAATTAAGGATCTTGAATCTTGCAATGTCCATTTTGCATCCGTCCTTATGTTTTGTATATCGTCTTCATACAAGCAAATGGAAATTTCCAGTTGGTCACACTCATCTACTATTGCATCTAGAGGATCCCATGTATAGTGAGAATACTTCCATCTGTGATAAACAAAACTAAAGACACATGTTTGTCTAGAAATGTGATATTTAATTTTCAGAGTGTCTTTCAAACTCCTGCATTCCAAGAGGTCTCTCATATGTTTTTTCTTGCTTGGTATCCCAACATAATATAAACACGCTATCAAGCACTTGAGTATCAGGCAAAGTGCATGTCCACATTACTTTGCTTCCGATGAAAGTGAAGTCTTTGAATAGACTCACAAAGATTGTGACTGGTACAAACATGGAAGTATACACATATTTTGATTCGAATGTAAATTTCAAGCGTGATTGGATTTCCTGCCATAGTTTTTTGTAAAATCCTAGGTTATTTTGTTTATAGAAGGCCAATCTTGGAAATCTAATTCAAGGATAGAGATAGATACCCGTGGACCTCTTTGGCACTTCATACATATGATAAAAAAAGAATAAGGCTATATTTGTTATCATCAAAACATGTGATGTTTTCCAACGAGCCAAAAAGACTACAAAAGCAGACTTCACACCGCTTACCCCCATTACAGAAGGCGAAGCCTTCCATTAGTGGGGTATAGACTTTGTTGGACCCATCAGCCCAATAGCCAAAAATACTCAAGCATGCTATATCCTGATCGCAACTGATTATGCCACCAAATGGATAGAAGCACGTGCCACAAAGGACATGCCAATGCGAAGACGGTCATGCGTTTTCTTTATGAAAACATTATTACACGCTTTGGATATCCAATTGATCTTGTTAGTGACAGAGGTTCACACTTCTTAAATGAAGTGATTGATACTCTCTTATGACATTACCTTGTCATTCACCACAAAAGTACTATGTACTATCCCAGATGTAATGGCTCGGCAGAATCCACAAACAAGAAGTGAGGAGTGCTAAAAATTGTCACTTCTCACTTGTCATTTTTTATTGTAAATAAAGATCAATCATGAGTACAATGTTCATGATCTGATTTCACACGTGTGGATCCTGTTCCCATGTGTGAAAGAAAGTACTTTTGATATTTGTAAATATCTACTTTGATTTTGTATCTATCAAGTCAAGTGTGGACATGATATGACTAGTTTTTTAGTCAAGTTGACTAGTCACCTAGAAGTTAGCTTATCCTTGCATGTGCATGAATAAATGCTCCCACATGGCAAGTGGATGTTCACACGTGTGTATAGAGTTCTAGAAGATAAGAGTTGACCATTTTTCTTAGATCCTATTTTGTAGGGAATATTCCTATATTCTAGGAGACTAGCTCTTTGGATTTTAGCCTTATTCTAGAAGGTCAACTTTGGATAAGGATCGAGGATGGATCAAATGGATAGATCTGAGTGATGTGGCACTCTTCAAACGTGTGAAGGCCCACTGGACTTTACCAGACTCGTGGATGTACTAGATCCATAAAAGGATCATCATTTTGCTAATGAGATTGATGAGACTTTTGCATTCTACACTTTTGTGAGATTTCTAGTCAATAGAATTGTGATTTTATTGAATGATTGCTATCAAGAACCTATGTACTTGTTGTTTTAGGTGCAAGCCATACAATGGACAATACTCCACACGTGTGAGGCCACTCCCACTTGTTTATGAAGATTTGATCCATTGCTTAAATCTAAGTGTAGTGAATCTGGATCAAGATTTAAAGTGTAGAACTTGATAGATCCATTGATTAAGCAACCAATAACTCTCTATGATTGTTAAGTACAATCATTAATGTCCTAAAACTAAAATTTTATCATTAAGAAACCATGAAAACCATAAAGCAATCGCTTCACCTTGCAACTCCACCAAAAGCCTCTTCAACCATAGGATCTCCTTTGTTGTGGATGTTAGTGCCTTGTATCCCAATTTGGTTGAAGATAGAGAAATAGTATCTTGCTTTTTGGAAAGCCAAGACACTATGCCATTGCAAAGGAAGGTAACAAAAGCACTTGTGGACCTCCTATCCACCTTATCACCTACAAAGTCAGCATCCGAATATGACTCTAAGGCAAGATTAGATCCATCATATAAAATGCCAAAGTTCTTGGTGGCCGAGATGTACCTCAACCCCCTTTTTAAATTTTTCCAATGACAAACCAATGGATTTTCCATAGATTGGCTAAGTTTACCTACACTATGTTGGAGGGTTTGCAGATCCCAAGGCGACCCTAACCCTAGTTAATAAGTGAGAGGGATTTGGCACCCTGTGTGTGTAAGTCCAACCCGATGATCACATAGTTATTTGATTGATTAGTTAAAAGTTAATAAAGGACTTTAGGAATTTTTGCAGGACTTTTAATGTCGTAGGGCCTAAATGTCAAGTTAGTGAATAAAGTTGGGTTTCCCTCCAAATTTGATGGTTCCCACACTTTTTTAAATTTGAATAAAAAGAGAGGCAAGACTGGACCAATAGGATTCAAAGGCCAGGGTCCTCCTCTCTACTATAAAAAGAGACCAACTCGAGTTGCTCCTAATGTTCATTTCCTCATTTCAATAAAGCAGATTGGTTCTCTTTAGAAATGGATTGATGAATGTTCTTGATCTTCCTTTCTTTTCCTCCATTTCTCACGCTTCCTTTGTATTTGCTAATTGTTGGATTTGATCATTATTGGGATTGCTATTTCTTATGCTTTTTGTGAGAGAGGAAAGGAGAGAGAGAAGAGTAAGTTTCTATCATTGTTGTGGATTTAGGGTTAATGGATGTAGTGTTAATGGATGTTAGTGTTAGATCCTCCATTCATGTTGAAATCTGAACTATACTATCACTCTCATGGGAACGAACCTACGCGTGACAACTAACTCCATCTCTTTGATGCTAGATTGACTAGATCTTGGATTCAGGTTAGGCAAGGAAAGAAATCCACTACAATTTTGGCGCCGTTACTGGGGAGCTATGCCAATTTTTCAGTTTGCAGCATGTTTGGTTGATGGTTAGCTTGCATTAGGCATCTTGTTGTGGCATGAATAGTGTTAGATCTGCATTTTAGGGTTAGTTTGGGATTGATTTTGCTTGATTTGAGTGGATTTTCTTGTTTGAAATCTAATCTGATTATTAAACAAGAGAAGTTATTCAGATCACCAATCTTAAGATTCATTTGGATCTGAGATATCAGAGAAAATAACAAAAATCGGTCAAATCTGCCAGATTTGGTCAAAAAGAGACAAAAAGCGTCATCAGAGCTCAGAACTTTTTACCCTCTTTCTAAAAACCTTCGCCGAGTTGTAGACACCTTTGGTTTTTTTTACAGAACCTTCAGTTTGAAGGGCGAAGATTAATTCCCAGCAGATTTCCAGAAACATCAGAAAAACCGCCAAAAAACACTAAAAATTACCAAAACCCTAAAAAATACAGAAAAAGAACCTTCACCCGATTTACTGTGCTAAGATGTGATTCAGATCTATCTACTGCCAGGTCGACAAAGAATAATACCAAAAATAGGAAGAGTTTGAGAGGATCAGTTGTCATATTGTCATATTTTTGCCAAAAAAGTCACTTTTTTGCAAAATTACCAATATTATTCTTGAAACTTTGCAGATATAGATCTAGCAGATCTAATCTGAAATAGTTTTTTGGAATAGATCTAGCAGATCTAATCTGAGATAGTTTTTTGGAATAGATCTAGATCCAATCTCATTATCTATTTGATCTAAAGATGGCTGCCCCTGGAGCTGCTCCTGGAGGTGCTCCACAGGAGGTCAATCCAATTATTGTTAGAAGAGCACCCCGATTGGATCTACCCAAATATAATTGATTAACAGATCCAGTTAGATTTCTTCAGATATATGCTGAATCATGTGAGGTCTATGGTGAGATTTATCCTCAAGATAAACTTAAGTTGTTTCCTATGGCCTTAACAGGCGCATCACAAGATTGGTACTATAACCAAGATGAAACTGAGCATACAGATTGGGAGGTTGTTAAACGAGCCCTTATCACACAGTTCAAGTTGCAAAAGTTTATGGAAGACCCTTTCCTACTTTATGATGAAAGGACGAAAGCTTACAGGTGTTTTGATCATGTAATGAATAAGATTCACATTAGCAAAGATGTGATCTTTGATGAAACACATAGGTATGAAGATGAAGACCATGCAAGTGGTGAAAGCATCAAAAGTCTTTCCACAATTCTGGAGAAAGAAGATGCTCCACAAGATGATGCACGTGAAGACGAGAGTCGAGAGGGCGAGTATGAAAGGACACCACCTATTCAAGAGCCTAGGGGGAGGTACTTGCCAATAGGAGCAATAAAGGAAAAACTAGTTGGAAGTAAGAGACATTACTTAGACACTCCTTGGGATACATACTCTCTACGTAGTGTATCACCTGAATCTAAGATATCGAAATGGTATAAAAAGATCATGAAGGATGCAAAGCTAAATCAAACAAGATCGAGCACACAAGGTGAAGTGAGAAGATCAACGCGGGAAAGAAAGTCTCCTAATCGTTATCGTGAACTATGCCCTAATGACTGACATTTTGAAGTGTCAAGAGCCATCAACCTTTGATGAGGCAAAAGATCACAAAGAGTGGCAAAGGGCAATGGATGAAGAGATAGAATCCATCCATAGGCATGATACATGGGAGTTGGTTGATCTACCACTTGGAAAGAAACCCATTGACAACAAATGGGTGTTTAGAACAAAGTTTCATGCAGATGGCACAATAGCAAAGTATAAGGCACGCCTAGTAGTGAAGGGTTATGAGCAAAGCAAAGGAATTGACTATGAAGAGACATTTGCTCCAGTGGCTAAGTGGACTACGCTATGTCTTATCATTGCCTTAGCATCTCATTTTGGGTGGAAGATCCATCAAATGGATGTGAAGTCTGCATTTTTGAATGGTAAATTAGAGGAAGAAGTTTACATGGTCCAACTGCAGGGCTTCATAGCAAAAGGGCAAGAACAGAAGGTATATAAACTACACAAAGCACTTTATGGCCTTAAGAAAGCACCACGCGCATGGTATGGACGCATTGACAGTTACTTTCTTTCTCATGAGTTTGTAAGAACAAATTCAGATCCAAACTTTTATGTTCTTATAAATGATGACAGCATTGCCTTGATTGTACTTTATGTTGATGATATCATTATCACAGGCAATGATGAGAACCTCACTCGTTCTATCAAAGCCAACTTATGCAAGCAGTTTGAGATGATAGATTTAGATCTTATGCACTATTGCTTGGGTGTCGAAGTATGGCAAACTAGCAGTGATATCAGGTTATGTCAAAACAAGTATGTGGGCGAGATATTGGAGAGATTTCACATGACAGAGTGCAAACCTTCCATCATTCCTTGCGAAGCTGGTAAGAAATTATCTCGTATTGATGATAGTGCACATCTTGATGCTACACTATTTCATCAGCTAGTTGGGAGTTTGATATATCTTACGACTACACGTCCTGATATCTGCTATGCTGTAAGTTTGATTAGCCAATTCATGTCATCACCCACTATGGACCATTGGAAAGCTGCAAAAAAGATTTTGAGGCATGTGAAAGGTTCACCTAACCTTGGTCTAATCTACAAAAGACAAAGTGTTTTACCTAAGTTGCAAGGTTATGTTGACGTTGATTGGGCAAGAAGTATAGATGATAGAAAGTCAACAACAGGTTATGCCTTCAATTTTGGTAGCGGTTGTTTTTCATGGTCTAGCAAGAAGCAAGATACTATTTCTCTTTCTTCCACAGAAGCCGAATATAAAGCGTTGAGTTCTGCTACCCAGGAAGCTGTTTGGCTACGTAAGTTGTTATGTGAGATTGGCATGAAGCAGGTAAATACCATTGTTATTTTCTGTGACAGTCAAAGTGGAATACAATTGGCTAAAAATCTTATCTTTCATGCAAGGACAAAACATATTGAAGTAAAATATCACTTTGTGCGTGAAAAGTTACAATCTGAAGATATAAGTATTGTACATTGTTCTACGTTATTACAAGTTGCTGATATATTTACGAAAGCTTTAAGTAAAGAAAAGTTTGAGACTTTTAGAGCCAAACTTGGCTTAGATCTAGTTATGTAAAAAGCCTTTACTTGTAATACTATCATGGAGGTATGTTCCATGAATGGAGTAAACTCTAAAATAAAAAGAGACGTTAATCATTGAGGGAGAGAGTTAGAATAGCAATGATCGACTTATACAGTGCTTTTTTATTTCGACGGCACCACGTGTGCTTAGTTCTAGAGTTATCGGGCCATCTTTCTTTTACGAGCCCTTTGAGTGCTTTTAAGCAACTTATCTTTGTACTTACTTATCAGTTGAATATACAGTTTGAGGAGGAGAGCAATTATGTGGTATTGTTGCACTTGACGTTGTGCTATGGTGATTGATCCAGTCGGGTGTTTAAACTGTGTTTTCTTAACTATTTCAACCCTAAACAAAGAGAGTATTTTCTTCAAAAAACATAACCATCCAAAACGTAGTTTTATCTATCGTTTTCCAACTTTCACAACATCAGGATAGCCAAAATGCCTTCCATATCTTTTTAAAAGTATGCCATTCAAATCTAAAATAAGAAACAACTCATCATGTAATGCTTTTTTGGTTGTTGAACCTGAAAGTACATAAGCCAATGTATTAATATTCATGCCTTAATCTATCAAAATATATTTTTAGATGTCCTTAAAAATCTTTATTTACCTTCATATATTCTTAAAAGAAAAACAATATAAGTGATGCACACACACACACACATACACACAAGTACAATTGAAAAGTAAGAACAATTGACATAAGATGGCTTGTGTAGTATCCAAATTTTTAAACTTATTATCCATTAGAAAAAAAGAAAATCGCTATTTGAAGAGTGCATTAAGGCATCCATCCCATGACTATACAATGACACTACTAACTTGTCTCATGTACTATGTCCTTTTCTATAGCTTGGTTCTCCATAGTCTCTTTACCATCCATTTCACCATGCCCCTCATCCTCAATCAAAGTGTTATCATTATGATCTTCAATAACATCATCAAGGCCAACATAACCTTCTTGCATATTGAACAAATCAATGTCCTTTGAGGAGTCAGCAATATCTCTAAGGAAATCTGCAAGCAGTGTCTGAGCTTGACATGAAGAAGGTAATTGGCTTGCACTTTGACTTGCACTTCCCATCTTCCCCCCAAGCTTTTATAGAAGGCATTAACCTCAGGAAAGCTTTCAACCATCATGGAAGCATAACTTGCAAGCGAATCTCTCTCAGAAGAGTTACTTACAAACACAATTGTCTTCCTCTCGCTACGTAGGGCCTCTCTCATGGTGAATCCTCCAGTAAATGCATCTACAACAACTTTTCCATGTTGGCAAAATGAGGAAACAAGCATAGAAAAGAATGTGCGGTCTTTGGGATATTTGCTGGTACAACCTCTACTTAATGCACAACTCTCATATGTTATAGGCTTCTCAAACAATCCAAATTTTGTTTTTGAAGTTGACATTGATTCTGATGGTGATTCTTTTTCCTCTTCACTTTCATCTTCATCATATATAATGGACGACACTTCATTGGTAATAAGAGCATCCCATATGGTTTTGTCCTCTGTCTTTGAGATCATTGCCATCAACACAACAAGATCATGGATACTTGTATATCTTTTTTTACATGCATCCCCTCTAGTGTATGATCCATACTCTAGATGAACGGAACCACCAATGTGTCGTAAAGTAGTATCCAAAGCACTCAAAATTGGTCCATAAGGTACTAGTGCAACCAAGACATAAGAATCACCAAAGATAATGCTAGCAATGCATTCCACCAACCTTTTAAAAGCATTTGTGGTCCACTCGTACTGAGGCCCTTGTGATGTAGTGTCTACAAGCACTAACCCAATGTCATTAGAATCACCACATGCTGCTATCACATCTGTAAAGCATGAGATTAATTCCCTTGTGTTGAAAATCCTTCGAGGCCTTTCAAAATGTAGACGTTGTTGTACTCCAAATGCCTTCGCATGTGCAAGACGTAGTTCATTCTTCACACCTTCAGGTAGAGGTGTCCTTTTTTTGGCTTTGTTGATTGACTCCTTCATCCAATCTTTGCTCCAACTATACATCTTATCATAGAGCTCTTTTGTGATATTGTATTTTTTTGCAATCTCATCATATTGTACCTTCTTCTCACCAGAGATGCTCTTTAAGTACTCCACAATTCCATTCTTCAATACTCTATTATACTTGAAACTTGTAGCCACATCCTCCATGTCTTTGTACTCTGTTACTACTTTTGCCTTTTTTAACAATATGGTGCCACGAAATATCATTTCTTGTAACTTTAAAGCCTCATCGTCAAGCAACCCTTGAATACAACGAAACATGTTAGGGAGATAATTGTGTGGTACCATCCACTTGCATCTTTTTACCTTTTGCAACCTCATTTGAATTCTTCTTGGAATGCTCACCCCTATTGTTTGCAATTTCTCCAATTATGTACGTCTCCATAATATCCAACCACCTATTGAAAATAAACTCGCTACTCAAAAGCATATGCAAGTCACTTCTTGCGTTTATTGCCTCCAATGTAACTGTTATTGCTTCCATGAATTCCTGCACAATATTTAGTAAGACAAGAAAATATCATAAACACGCTTACAATTTAGAAATGCATGAATAAATCTTTATTACTTAAAATCTACTAATGAAAAATATTTTTAAAAAAAAAAACATAGCATAAGTACAAGGATCAGCTTCCATTTTGAGTTTGCTATGGAGTCTTTACCATGACCTCTTGATGGAGTTGATTCATGAATTTTGAAAGCTTCAAAGTTTCAAGATAATCTTGTGCACCTAGTATCCTTGAATTTCTAGTATTGTAACAGTCTCTTAGATGTTGTGGACATGTTGGAGACTCCACTATTCTTCTTGCAACTAATATAGAGTGTTGACCCGAGACAACATGATACCTGTAAGAAAAAAATTTGCTCTCAAGAATCTCATCTCTCAATAACATTTTTTTTGTTTGAACATCATAAGGTATCAGGTCTACTATCATATCAACCACATGAGGCATACTCGTAAACTGGCTCATCAGATATTTGTAATGTACCTTGTTGATTGATCAATATACAGAATGAGCAGGAGCACAATCACACAATGTCACAGAAATCAAGAATGTGCGATTTTTCCCAAATGGATACATATGTGAAAATTTCTCCTAGAACAGTTGACCTTCTACTTTTTCCAAGGCCTTACTTACATTGTTGACACTTTCATTTGGTCCTGTTTGGTTCAATGGTTGAGCCATCTCGAGGGTAGTCACATCCATGCCAATGATATCACCTATTCTAGGTTGATTGGCAATAGTCTCATATCCTTGAAAGTTCTGAGGCATGACTTCTTCTCCACCTCTTGTGCTTGATCGCCCGCTATGTGGTTTTTTTCTTGTCTCATTCCTTTGTGAAGATGAAGTTGTCACTTTCTTTTTCTCTTTAAGCACTTTTGGTTGTGATGCCTTCTCAATGTTTGAATCCGACATTGTTACCTTTCCTTCAGTATTTTTTAAAACTATATCCTTGTCGATATCTAGCTCCGGTTGTTTTCCCATGTCTTGAATCTTTTTGAATGGTGTTTCTTTCTCACCATCTATCTTCAAAACTTTTGCCTTAGATATCTTCTCCTTTGTCCTCCTTACACTTCCCGATTTGCGCATAGCTAGATAGTTTGTAAGATCTCCCTCTACCAATTGAATGCTTCTCCTAGAAAAAAACATCATTGCCCAACGTATGTGGTCTTTTTCCCTTTAGTGCATCTTTTATAATACTAGAATAAACTTTAGAAGAAGGAGCTCTTCCTACTTCAAGTTGCTTAGCTTTGACCTTTTTAAATCCTTCAACAATGTCTTCACAAGAAGAGAGTCCAGAATCTGCAATCCATTCTGAAAGATTTGGAATATCCCAACCCATCTTGATCATTGAACCTTCTCTTCCATTTTTGCTTGGCCCCATCATGATAGGAGAGTACTTAGACCATTGCAACTCAATATCGAATAATTTTTTCTGTTGTGGGCATTCCACTGGAGCAAAATTACATGGTACACCATATGCAAACATTAAGTTATCCATGCTTAAAATTAGTCCCATACATTTGCAACCTTGTCCATTGTCAATAACATAAAGAAATACATCTCCCTTATCTTCATTTGGTCCAATAGATTCCATATACCAAGGAGTTGCTTCAGAAATTTCCATCCTTACATCTACCACCGCGTCAATTACTGGGAGAATGTCATGACAAGAGATCACTTCCATAGGACTTGTGTTATTTACATCTACAACACCGATCTCTTTTTCCATGTCTGCAACCAATATTAGCAGTGATGAATAAATAAATAAACATGTACCATGATAATAAAAAATGTACTACTTAGTGAGAGCTCATAGTACTAATCATGCCACTTTATTCACTTGACAGAAGGTGTTTGTGAAGGTAGAGGGAAGCAAGAATAATGGCTGCCCACATGTGATGTATGTGTTTAGGGAGGGCTAGTGTGTATAACCTTGTCTACTCCATTCATGTTTGATGGATGACGTCTGTCAGGATGGAGGAAAGTAGGAAGAAGAGTTGCCCTCACGAGATGTTTGTGTGCGTACAACCCTATCTATTTCATTCATACTTGGCAGACGACGTTCGTCAAAGTAGAGAGAAGCACGGTGTCTGTCAAGTAGGAGGGAAGCATGGAGAAGGAGTGTTGACTAGGGATATATGTACTTAATGAGAGGTGAAGCATGGTGAGGGCAAGCGCAATAGCCTTGTCCATTTCATGCATGTTTGATGGACAACGTCTGTCAAGTAGGAGGGCAGCACGGGGAAGGAGGGCACATGGGATCTAGGTGTTAATGAGAGGTGAAACATGGCGCAACAACATTGTCTGTTCCATGCATGCTTGACGAACGACGTCCGTTAAGTAGGAGGGAAGCATGGAGAAGCAGTGTTGACATGAGATATATGTTCTTGATTAAAGAGCATGACGAGGGCTAGTGCATCTGCCTTGTCTACTTCATGCATGCTTGATGGACGATGTCCGTCAAGTAGGAGAGAAGCATGGAGAAGAAGGGGTGCTGACATGGGATGTAGGTGCTTAAAGCATGGTGAGGGCTAGCGCAACAGCCTTGTCCACTTCATGCATGTTTGATGGACAGCGTCCATCAAGTAGGAGGGAAGCACGAGGAAGGAGTGTTCATGTGGGATGTATGTGTTAATGAGAGATTAAGCATGGTGCAACAGCCTTGTCTAATTTATGCATGCTTGATGAACGACGTCCGTCATGTAGGAGGAAATAATGGAAAAGCAGTGCTAGACATGGGATATATGTGCTTAATTAGGGGTGAAGCATGGCAAGGGCTAGTGCAATTGTCTTATCTTGTTCATGTATGTTTGACGAATGATGTCCGTCAAGTAGGAGGAAAGCATGAAGAAGCACTGCTGACATGGGATATATGTGCTTAATTAGAGAGCGTGGGCAGGGCTAGTGCAACTACTTGTCTACTTCATGCATGCTTGATGGACGATGTCCGTCAAGTACGAGAGAAGCATGGAGAAGGAGTGCTCACATGGGATGTAGGTGCTTCATTAGAGAGCATGGAGAGGGCTAGTGCAACTACTTGTCTACTTCATGCATGCTTGATGGACGACGTCCGTCAAGTACGAGAGAGGCATGGAGAAGGAGTGCTCACATGGGATGTAGGTGCTTAATGAGAGGTGAAGCATGGTGAGGGCAAGCACAACAACCTTGTCTACTTCATTCATTGCTTGACAACATCCATCAAGAAGGAGAGAAGCATGGAGGAGGAGTGATCACATAGAATGTACGTGCTAACTAGTGTGTACAACCTTGTCTAATTCATTCATGCTTGACGGATTGCATTTTTCAAGGTAAAATGTGATGAAGGGCTACCCACATGCGATGTATGTGTTTAATGAGGTCTAGTGCATAAAACCTTATCTATACCTTGTGTAATGCATTTGTGCTTGTCATAAAGATGGACAAAAGCAAAGTGAAGGGCAGCCTACACGTGCTCTATGTGAATAATGAAGGCTAGTGCAACACCCTTGTCTACTTCATGCATGCTTGACGGACGGCGTCCGTCAAGGAGGAGGAAGCATGGTGATGGGCTACCTACATGCGCTCCATGTGCTTGGTGAGGGCCTCTAATTGTTTACTTCACTCATGTGATCAAAAGCTTTATCAAAATCTATCTTATTCACAAGAGCCGAGTAGTTGAACCAAAGAGAAGAGTCTATGGCAGACCGGACATTTAAAAAAGAGAGATCTCCCTTTGATAAAACCAAATTGACACTTGGGTAGGTGTGTAGGGAGAAAGGGAGCAATCCTTCTGGCAAGGGCTTTCACGACAATCTTATAGGAATTGTTATTCATAGTTAGAGGTCGATAGTCAACAATATTGGAAGGGGACTCAGTTTAAGAATCCATGTCTGAGATCCAATCCATGTCTACTTCATGCATCCTTGACGGACGACGTCCGTCAAAGAGGAGGGAAGCATGGTGATAGGCTACCTACATGCGATCCATGTGCTTGGTGAGGGCCTCTAATTGTTTACTTCGTGTGTGGTGGTGAGGACTTTTAATTGTCCACTCTATTAAATAAGAACTTAATATGAAAATTAAATTGTTTAATTCAAATTTTCCCCCAAAACAAATTCCCTCCAAAATTTCTCAGTTCAGATTTTCTAGTTCAGGTTTAAACTCCTCATAAGCACTTTATTGGTATTTCAAAGTGTTGGCCCTCTCCTCTCTTTAAACTTAGCTTTTAGTGTGTAATCCTTCTACCAAAATCCACAACTTTCAGTTTTGTAGCTGGCTCTTTATGCTTTATTTATTGTAGTTTTGTGAGAATCCTATTAGAAGGTGCTCCACAAAGTAAGAAAGAAAGAAGTAAGAAGGAGGATGGAGAAACATACATGTAATGGGAAGGATGAATCGAAGTGCTGAGCAACAAGCTGAGCTCTTTGGAGGACCAAGGTATGTACGTCTTTCTTTGTTTATTTATTGAGATGGATTCAATCTGTTAAAATGAGATTTATTTAGGCTGTGTGTTGCATGCTATTCAAATAGAATGAGATCTATTTAGGTTGTGTGTTGCATGCTATTCAAATAGAATGTTTGTAGAATCTGTTTTGTGGATCTATAGCCCCTAGTGCATGCTGAACAAAGTGCATTGGTTTGTAGAGAGGGTCTTTAGCATCCATGTTAGGCCACTCCAATTTGCATTTGTTGATTTTGTGCATATTAGAACTGTACATTAGAAAAGTGGTTCTACAAAGTGTGCATCTGAAAAAAAATATATCCGTAAAAAAAAGCACCTGTAGAGAGACGTTGTAGGATGAGTAACATACTTGCAATGGGAAGGATGGCACGAGGGCAGGATTAGCGATGAGCAAAACCGTGGGCAGTGAATTCGTGGGCAACAAAAGCCAGCGACGAGCGAACCCGTGAACAAAGCAGGATGAACCTGTGGCCAGAAGCGAAGTGTGATTCAGTAGCATAGAAGGCAGACGTTCCAGCAGCACAAGGCAGAAACGCGATCCAAGAGTAGGCTGAAATGCGTCCAAGCAGCACTCCGAGTGCGATCTAGAACCGAGCGATGAGCTCCAGCAGGCAGAAGCACCCTGAGCGCATTTTGAAAGGAGAAGGAGGCGTGCAATGAGCTCCAGCAGACAGAAGCACCCTGAGCACTTTTTGAAAGGAGTGCAAAGAAGTGGATCTATGCATTAATGTATCCACCAATATTATCATATTTTTTTCATACCATTAGGCTTAAAGGTTATAATTATCCTTGAGGTAAGGTTATATGGCCACCTTAACATACTATTATGAAATATACTATGAATTTTTACTATTATGAAATATATGAATTTTTTAAAGATATAAAAGGTAAAAGGCACATGAAGTTCTCTTTGAGCACTATCCTACTACAAAAAAAACCAAAACTGTGTTACAAACATGCCACCCATCCTAGTTTTGTGCTAGGAAACACATGCTTAACCTTTTAGTTTTAAAAATATAATAAGCACCAAAAGCCTTTCAACAATATGACTAAATATATATAGGCGAAAGAGGACTTTTTTTTTTTTTTGGTCCATCCCTCCTCTTCCCTTCTTTGCACACACCCATGCAAAAAATAGAACCGAAAAAAAAAAAAAACCGCACATGCACACCCCAAAGGGCACATACGCTGTGTCGCACCTCCTTCTCCTCTCAGAACACAATCAAAACCTATGTTGATGATTCCTTGTCCTTTCTTCTCTCCATGTTGATGGACGTCAAGATTGAATGGATGAAGTGGAGATAACTGGCCTACTAGTGGGTGACCTTTTGGGAGCATTGTTTTGTTTTGTTTTCTACCTCAATCTTGTTCGCTCTTCTTAATTCCAAAATTATTTCTTATATTCTATTATCTTAAGACTCCCTTTGTTGGGATTTATGTCGTGTATGGTCGGCCAAAGACAAGAAATTCTTGTATTCTCTTCTAGACCTTCTAATAACCAGTTTGAATATTTCTTATGTATTTTTTGTCCAGTTATTTCTTAAAGACGTTTTTTTTTGTCTTGTTCTAAAATTGTGTATTGTCTTCATTTCAGAAATGATGGGGCTACAAAAAGAAGACATTGTGACCTTGGGTATTGGTGGTAAAGTTGTTGGAGAGGGATCTATCCACTCTAATGACCCTACTGTAATTTGTAACTTTATAACCCTTGAGCAAAGTAGGGTTTCCGTAATTATCGAAAAGGCAATAGTCAAGGATGCCATGCTTCCTTATCCCACTACAGATGCTTCATTATTAGAGCAAGCAATTGGATCTTTTGTCTTGTGGGACATAAATAGTGTTTGTAGGAAGCATAGGGATCAAGGGCAACTTGTCATAAATACAAGCAAAACACGTGAAGATTGGGTAAATCAAAAGATTTTTCTTTGGTCTTTTGATCGCACACAGGTTGTTGCTGAGGGATACATCTTATTGGCATACCCCCATGAGGCAATTGATTATAAGGAGCTCGAAAATGATTATGTTGGTATCACTATCTCTAAAATTTATGGAAACCTGACATATCAAATTGATAATGTGGTCCATGAAGTTAATGAAGTGAAAAATATTCATATTCAACTTTTAAAATGGCCAATCACACAAGTGACACTGGAGGATGGCAGTAAGCTTATTGACCATCAACAAGAGGATGAGATCATTTTTTACTTACACGAACAAGATATGTTATCAGCTATGCAAATTGATACTGCAAAATCAACACAAGTTGCAAGGAAAAGAAGGTATAGAATGGTCAATAGAAAGATATCAAAAAATGAGAGTAACTCAAACCCGTCAAAGATTCCACATCTCTTGATGTCTGAAAGCATTCGTGCAGTTTTAGTTGTTGATTGTTGTGATAAGAATTGTTGTCAACATGTGGAGAGGAAAAAGATTGAAGAAGCTCAACAACAATATTGGGGACAAAATTCGTCTGACAGGGTTACATATGTATATGATATGCTTCAAGCCTCACAAAACAAGAAAGGAAAACAAAGAGGTATAACTATGTTATTTTGTGGGGGGACTATATGTGGAAAAGCATGGTACACAATACATGGAATATCAAAGGCTTCATTTCACAGGTACAAAGCTTCCTATACACTTAGTAGACTCTGGAGAACTGTCTTTAAGCAAGTGTCACTTTGCAAATCTAGCTCATTTTCAAAATGTGACATTTGTACTTCAATACAGATGAAGTTGGCATCAACCAAGGTGGTACAAGATTGTGCAAATTTGTTCATGGAAAAGAGAAAACACATGCTTGCACAAATGACATGTCGAAATTTGTACTATTCTTGGAAGCAAAAAGCTTGTTGTGATCCTAGCAAATATGTGTGCATTATTCATGATAAAATGAATCAAGTAAAGACATGCATACCTCGGCTAGAGCCCCATCCTAAAAGCCTGAGTCGTGTCATGCAGCTTCCAATTTCCTTGACAGGGATGTTAGTCCATGGACATAAGAAGAGTGGATATGGTCATTTTGCAATGGGATATTGGCCATCTGATCCAAATTTCACAGTGGGGCCACTTGCAAGATATTTGAGACATTTGGAGCTTCCAAATGAGGATGTTAAAGAGGATGTCAATTTTACAGAGTTGCCACAACAAGCCATTTTTGGTAGCCTACTATCAAGAGATGCATACGATATTCATCAAAAGTTGCAAAAGAACAAAAACAAAGATACTAGAAATGTTAGTGTACAGTTGAGTGTAGTAGAATTTTCTTCAATCAAAAATAGTAATGTAATAACACATGTAGAGGGTTCTTCTCTACTTGAAATTCCAAGAACTTCTCCACTACAAATTGATAATGCAACGACGAATGTGCAATGCCTTAATCAAGCACAAAATGATAGTTTTAATGCCCTACCAAGAGTCTTGTTCTTGCAACTTGACAACTGTGGTTCTAAAAATAAAAATCGATATGTTTTTGCATTTCTCTCCCTTCTCACAACAAGGGGCATATTTGAGATTGTGCATCTTGGATTCTTAATGGTTGGCCACACACATGAGGATGTTGATGCAATGTTCAGTAGGCTTTCAGAAAGGCTTCGTTCAAATTGTGTGTTCTCATTTTGCCACCTGATGGATGCCTTCATCGAGAGCTCGTGCTTTTCTCCGATGTCGTACTTGATGCAAGAGATACCAAACTTCAAAAGCTTTATTGAAGGGTACATATGTTACATACCTATGTAACTAGCAGTACTTCAGACCCCTAATAGTCCATTCAGTGTGGGGGCTAAATGGCAAGGTACCCTTAAGATTAAGAGTATGTGCCCTTGTATAAGGGCAAGCAAGTGACTATACCTTAGTTGGAGGTATGGAGTCATGTGACCCTTGGTTAAGGGGTACCCTTACTATTAAGGATATGTGCCTTAGATTAAGGTACTAGTGTCCTTGGTAAAGGGCAAGTAGGTGTCTATGCCTTGGATGGAGGTATGGAACCTAGAGAGGTGTTAGAAAGTCATTGGATGACTATTTTTCTAAACCTTGGGCCTCAACCTTGGACCATATCACTTTATTGGTCTAGGACCAAAGTATACATGCACAACTTGGCCAATGGGACCTAGTAGGAGGGCGCCCTTCTAACGTGTCCATTGAGTTCCCAACTCCCACAAGATAGGCATTCAAAGAGTCATAGGTTATGGAAGGAGTCTCCTGACCTTCCATAAGCCTATGGAGGCTCTTGGAGATTCTTTAACTCCCCTAGGCTTCTCTCTCTCTCATTGGATGTGCATGGAACTCCAGAGTGCATTGGAGGGGTCCATGGGCCATCTATATGAGGGTAGTAGGGCGCCCATTGGGAGGGGGGAGATCTCTCTTGTTTGCTTTGCTTATGTTCTAGCGTTACTACTAGTGTGTAGAGTGCTTTCTTGTGGTAGTATGCTTGAGGTTTGGATCTTGCTTCTAGCATGGGACATAAGTAGGGTTTGGATCTTGAGTATGTTATGGAGTGTTGTGGTATGCTTGTGATTTGTTTATGGTTAGCAAGGGGGTGCTAGATAGGTCTTGCTTGGAGCTTGGATCTAGCTATGGTTGGGTGGTGAATACTTGAGGCCAGCTTGTTATCTATCTTTGTGTTTAAAGAGTAGGGGCACGGGTGGAGGAGCTATCCTTGGATGCTTGCAGATCCTTACTTGCAGGTGGAGGCATCTTAGCTTGGAGTTGGGGAGCATCTTGAAGCTTGCAAGTTGCTTGGAGGACATTTGAAGGCTCTACCTTGGATTTGGAGGACTTCCTCACCCCTACTTGTAAAAGTGGTATCAGAGCTAGACAAAGGATGGTAACCTTTCTAACCTTCTTCAAGTTCTATTAAGATCACCAACTAAATTTTTTTGGAAAAAGATTATAGGCTTTTCTAGTTGTAGGAAGCTTGTAGTTGAAGTACCCAATGAATCTAGTTCTCTTTGGAAGAGAGTAGTGATGCTTATAGAATAGTTTAGGGGCTGAACTTTTATCATGTTAGAGAAGCTTTAAAGTGGGCTTTGGGTTTTTAAAAGTTCTGAAAAAAGTTTTGTGAGATGGGTAGAGGAAGTCTTCCTCTACATACACAAACTTTTTTGGCAAAAAGATTGATTCTAGCTATGTATTTTGATGAAAACTAGTGTTTTTTTTTGCATAAATGAAGTGTTTGAAGTTTTGATTTTCATTTTGGAGTTTTGTACTAAAAATCAGATCTGAAAAGTGAAGTTTTCATTCAAACTTCATTAGTTACACCTTTCTATCTCCTTTCATGAAGATGGCAATGTAAGAAGGGAATGGTAGTGTAACTTTGTGCATAAAACAAGTTTTGAAATTTTGTTTTTTGTCATTCTGTAAATCTGAAAATCAGATCTGAAAATTAAAGTTTTCATAAAGCTTCATTAGTTATCCATTTCTAGACAATAGTTTCTTGGTTTTGGAAATCTAGAATAGTGAGAAATGTGAAAACTTTGGTTGCTTTTGAAATGACAAATGGAATGGGAATGGGAACTTTATGTAAACATTAGCTTGGATTAGTTAATTGAAGTTTACATAAAGACTTGGTTTTCATTTTTGCTTTTGATTAAGGCAAATGTAGCTTGTTGTTGTTTTCCTCTTAAGCTTGGATTGAGCTTGCAAATAGTAGGCTTGGATTGAGCTTACAGACAATAAGATTGAATGAATAGAAGTAAATGCTTTTTATTTGCATTGGATGTAACAATTGAAGCATTTCTATCATTCTAATTTGAGCTTGTATCTGCATAATAGGAAAACACACAAGCAATCCCAATGGATCAAACCAATGAAAACCCAACATTTGATCTATCAAACCCATCCATTGTGGCACAAGCTCTTGAACTTTTATACCAACAATTCATGCCACTAATAAGCAGCTTCTTGAAACTAATCAAAGAAACCAAGACTTAGAGTCTAGGTTAGCCAATTAGAAGAAGCATGTAGTTCCACCTCCCATAAAAGTGTTTAAGGGGGAGAAGAAGGACATAAACTTACAAGTGGTAAGTTCTTGGCTAAATGTTTGGAACAAATACCTTGCCATGAACCAATTCCCTAAATCTGAAAAGTTATCCACTGTCACCATGTTTCTTGAAGGAAGAGCCTTAGTTTAGTGAGATGACTTAGTTGCAAAGGGCAATCAACCTTGTACATGGGATGATTTTTGCAAGCTTTTTAGGGATTATTTTCTACCACTTTTAGATGACTATGAACACTTTCAAAAGTTGAGTCATTTAACAATGAATAAAGGTTTGGAACAATTTATTCAAGATTTTCATAAGTATTTGAATCCACTTTATAGTGACATTCCCCTTAAGGTACAAATGTTAATGTTTATTGATGGGTTACCAAAAGATTATCAAGTGGATGTTCGTAGGAACCATCCAAAAATCCTAGAAGATGCTATTAGGGCTGCAAAATACTTTGATGACACACCTAAACCACCTAGGGGTCAACAGCCTAATGAGCAGAAAAAAGGTTTTCAATTTAAGAGAAGGGATAGGGAAGCTATTAGTGAAACACATCCCAATTTTAACAATCTTAAGAAACCAAAAAAAACTTTAAAAACCATCAAGGTGGCATTGATAAAGCTGAAGCTCGTAAGAAAAACCTGTGCTTCAAGTGCAATGGCGAGGGTCACCTTGCACGAGATTGCGTCAAATAACCAGCTTCTACCTCAGGTAATCTATCTCGAAGGAATGAGATGGATGTATTTTGTCCTTAATTCTTTAGTCTTTGGACCTAATGACCTTAAGTGCATTTAAAGTAAAGAAATTGAACAAGGTAACCGTTAAGAATAGATATTCACTACTGCGGATGGATGACCTAATAAATTATCTTGGTGGTGTTGGGTACTTTACCAAGATAGATCTAAGGTCGGTATTCCATCAGATACGCATTAAGCCAGAAGATATACCAAAAACCGGGTTTTGAACTCGCTTTGGTCACTATGAATTTCTGGTGTTGCCTTTTGGTTTGACCAATGCACCGGCAACTTTTCAATAGATGATGAACGATTTGTTCAGGCCATATTTGAAAAGATTCATAGTGGTATTCTTAGATGATATCCTAGTGTTCAGTAAGATTTTGGCGGAACATAAAGAGCATCTTAGGATTGTTTGGAACATCCTAAGAAGGGAAAAGCTCTTTGTCAAAGAGTCTATGTATGACTTTTTTTGCGAAGGAATTGTCCTAGTTGGGACATAAGATTTCCAAACGGGGAGTGGAGATTGAGGCCGATTGTATCCAGAGGATTATTGATTGGCCTATTCTCACCACAGTTCGGGAAATCAAGTCTTTCTTGGGGTTTGTGGGATTTTTTCGTCGACATATTCCCCAATTTGCTCGATTGGCATTTCCCCTTGCCCAGGCCTTGAAAGGTTATAAGAAGCTAAGCCGGAGGGCTAAGAGTCCACTAGTGGTGTGGACGGAGGATATTTGTTTTTGTTTTGAGTTGCTTAAGAAAAGTGTCACTTTGGCACAATACTACTCATTGGCGATCCTAATAAGACTTTTGTGGTTAGGACCGATGCCAGTGATTATTGTTGAAATATTGGAAAAATCTATCTAATGTTGTAAGTAGGGGTCCTAAAAATGCCAAAGATGAATTGAGCTCTTTTGGCTTAGTAAAGACTCATCTTAGAATAAAATACTCAAGGTAGGTAGAAGTAGAAACTCGAGCTACCATAGGAATTGTCATTTGTACTTTGCATGCCACATTTAATGCATGAAAATACTAGGTGGCACAATTAGACATATTGAGGTGGCTTGAATAAGTCTAGATAGCTTGAGAGGTGGATTCATAACTCCAATTCAACTCAAAGTAGGAGGAGAGTCCATGGATCTATATATATGTAATGTACTCTCATTGAGAAGATGATGATTTTTGTGTGTAATGCAAATTTGGAGACTAAGCTCTTTGTGCCCTCTCTCTCTACTCGAGTTTGTACATTCATATTCTCTCTCTAGCCGAGTTGAGGCATTTATTGTACTTTGTTTCATATTTGTTGATAGATCTTGCTTGTAACATGATAATATTTCTTGTATGATCAGCTTTCCTATTGTCAATCAATGCTACTTTGATCTTTATGGTATTATTGAGCTTAGGAGATCAAAAGTACATGTGTAGAGCATCCCACATGTGTGAATTCAACATGGTATCAAAGCCCACCTAATATTTACGAGCAAATCTAATCAAAAAGTTTGCAAATTTGATCAGATTTCAAGCTAGGAATTGTCTAGATTCTACTTTCTAGCTAGTTTGCAGTTTTCTGGTGATTTAGAGCTTCAAACCACTTTGAATGGTCAGATCAGGTACTGTACGGAATTTCAGGTGCAGGCACGTGTGAA
>MU832246.1:0-80957 GCA_029204225.1 Diphasiastrum complanatum | reverse complement strand
CAGCCATGTAAATATTGCTTCTCTCATTTCGTATGCCCTCCTGTCTGTTCAACAACTGTATATTTAAGCGAAATTTCCCGAATATACATATGCAGCCCTTTCACTAACTGTCCCTTCTGCCGAGATGTCTGAAATCCTGACCGATGATAGTTGGTATACACTCCTTGTTAATAATACATTAATTGATAACCCCCTTGCACCAATCGGTAATCAAGGAATGGGTGGTTATCCAAATTTGTCATTCCAAGAAGACTACAACCAGAAGAACAACTCTTACCTGGCAACAAAATGACTAACATTGGAGCAAGAAAATGAAGAGAATGAAGCCCGAGCCAAGGCTATTTTCCACAGCAAGCCAGCTAGCCGAAAGCGACAAAGAAAGATATAAATCAGATTGTTTGCGAGCTGCTGCACAACTGAGGAAGGGGATATGTGGAGTCTTATGATCTCACATTATCCAGATTTTGTCATATATTGTAAAAAATTTCAATTTTCATATATATAAAATGTGCTATAGTGCCTAAATACATGTAAAGGCCTATTTCACACTTTGTAAATTCATATTTTGAGTAGAAGTTGCGACGTTCTAAAGAGACACAATAGAAGTTTAGAACCGACATTTGATGGTTCGTAAGCAACATTGAGGCTGAAGAACATTCCTATAAGGATAGCACTATGTGCCATTGTACATACGCATTTCTACGCAGAGCTGAGTATCAATAGAGAGCGAAGAGCAAGTCCTTATAGTTTGAACATTCTTTCCTTCTGTTATCTCTCACAGAATTACTTCTTATCATTTGTGCAAACACACTCTGTATGATCTGTGATTGATTGTGATACTGTTCTGTTTGCGTCACACACATCTCTTAATTTATACTGAATTTCAGTTACTCTAACACGGATTTTCAGGCGACACCAGCAAGTAATAATTCTGACTAATGTGTGCAGGAAATTAGCCGAAGTGGTTAAACATAACTTTTAACAGAAGTTCCTTCAACTCTGAATGAGCTACATGTTCAGATAATGGGATTGATTGAGGCTCTGTCTTGTTTGCTTCCTACGATAAAAGCTAATTTTCCATGTTTGATTAAGAAGAACTTTTAGCTAATGTGATTCTGCTTGATGAATCTAATTGCTAGTTGCTGTCAGTTCTAACTGTTTTCTTGATGCCTGAAAAGCCTGAAAGATAAAGTAATTCTTACAATTATAGACCTTGACCAAATTGTTTCATCATTGGTAGTCATGGATGCCAATTTACCCAAATATCTTTGGATAACCAGTTATGTCGTTGTAGTATTCATTGTGAACTTTATACACTCTACTCTGTTTATCATCATACATACATTTACCATGCAAAAGATGAGATTATTCTATCTCTTGGGGAACGATCAAACCTTTTATACTACGTAATTCATTGATTTTGTGGAAATCTATAACGACTAGGCCACCACAGTTATACTAGTATAATTGAGTTCTTCACCTAGACCTTTAAGATTTCTAGACCATGGGAAATTAACTTGAGTAGTTGATTTACTCTTGTGGAAGTTAATTGTTAAAATAGACAGTGTGAAGAGAATTCACTGGAAACTGTCTGTTTTGTGTGTATTGCTTGTAAGACACATAATTTATGAGTCATTTGGATTTATTAGGAAATTGTGTGCATAGGATATACGGAACAATATTGAAAATTGTCACTTCTCACTTGACATTGTTTATTGTAAATAAAGATCAATCATTAGAACAATGTTGATGATCTGATTGTTAAGTACAATCATTATTGTCCTAAAAACTAAAATTTTATCACGGAATTCTTGGGTGAGTATTTCTTAGTTGAGGAATAGACTTGATTCATTAGTGATAGTATTCCCGAGAGCTCAATTGGATACCAAATCCTAATGGTTTCAAGAATGGTAAACTGAATTTTGGAATTCAGCATAACTTTGTAAATTCTAGATATTATTCTAGATGATTATATAAAGTAATGTCGTTAAGATGAATGTTAAAATGATTTTTAATTACTTGGTTGATCATAGAATTGAGAACTCATAATCTGGTTGTAAAAATATTTTTGGAATCTAGTAATTCTTCTTGCGGAAAAGATTTCAGAATGTTTCTTATATTTCTTGAGTGGTATGTTGTACATATACTCCAACATCTTTTAATGATTAAGTATGCTTTTGGAATCCTGTAAATTATGATTGACGAATCATAAGATTCTAAAAGTTTATGATTGACTGATCATAAATTGATACTTAGAAATCATTAGAAAATTATATGGGAATATGATGATTCTTAAGATTTTGAGAAATTCTTGATCAATTGGGTGAGTCAAGGATTTAGATCTGTTAGTTGAACTCTAAATTTCTTTACTCCAGTGCATACCTGAAATTGTATGGATCTCACAAGCATTTTCGCGAGGTAATTGTTTACTTATGAGGAATTTTTTACTTTAGTAGATGGTATTCTAGATCTTCTACAGATTGTAGTCTATAAGTGCTTGTGTACAAAGTTTAGTCTACATCTCCATATTTATAGGAGACAAATAACTCTATTAAGATACAGATAGTTGCTGATTTTTGGCAATGGTGCTAGAAATGAGGCTATTAACTCATTAGAGTAACTATAGTACTCTGGAGTGATTGTAGTACTCTGGAGCGAGTTATAATTGTCTGAGACTTAATGGATCTCCTAGAGATGTTTAAATGACAGAATTGAGATATTTTAGAATATTTGGATATTCTAAGAATATTTGTACCAAGAAGCATTATTATCTACAAGACATTGTGGACAGATTTTAGACTATGATCAAAATGGAATTTCTTTAGCTTTTGGATTTGATCTCTGAAATAAAAAAGTTGATTCACTTAGTGGTTCATGTAATTAGGATTATATGAAGGTGGTGAACTTTTACTTTGGAGTAGATCAACCCATTTGGAAGATTTATAGCTTAATGTATCTTTGGGAATTTGAGTTAGTAGTTCATGAGAAGAGGCAAGCGATTTAAAAATTGTTGCATCTCTAAGTACTTATTCAAATGGAAAGATTAGACTAAGAATAATGATTCATGGATAAGACTTGAAAGCTTCAAAGACAATTTCATATTTTCTTTTTCTTGTTTTGAGGATAGAACCTGTTTAAGGGAGGAAGAATGTTACGGCCATATTTAGTTATGGACATGGAATAGTCTTAATATGGTAGACCGGCCCTCCAGTGTTCGAGATTATTGGTCATGCCTAGATTTAATTCCACGTCGAGGCCTGTTGGTGACTAATGACCTTGAGAGGACCCAGTCACTCTAATTGAGACATATGGAGTAGTGCATGTGTGTGTGACGGATATATGTAGGAGGAATGCATGAAGAGCTGTGATCTATCTATAGTTGACTTGCATGGGAATTGCATGGGTTCATGCACAGGATCCTACTCTCTATATATTGAGGTAGTGATTTTCTTGTCGACGATTTTGTTCTAGATTACCAGTTGAGCTCTTCCTTTATTGATGACTTTGTTTTAGATTACCAGTTGAGCTCTTCTCCTCTTGCTATCACATGTTATGGCTTGGGGGCAGATCCACGAGGATTCTCCAGGAGGGATCTAGGTTTGGTTAGGTGGTTTTGGTCCATAGTCTCTCTTATTGTGTTTTCCTATCCTCATCTTAGGGGTTTTCCCTAGAGGTTTTTACAAAAACACAGATCCTTTTTTCCGATAACCTCCTTTGGATGAAAAATATCTCTTGTTACCAATCTCTTTCTTTTGTTACGTTTTGTCTTTTTATTTAGCAAATTCATGTCTTTTACCAGAGACAAATACGTGATATACATGGTTTGAAATGATGACTATAAATCTAAATGCTTTAGCTTTTCCTCCCTGTAATGGATCATATCAGAAGCTGATAATTTAGATTCTTTTGAATTTCTTGTTCTAAGCAAATCATACTCTGGTGAAAGATCCACATGAAGATGATAAAGCTTATCTAGACATTAGCTAAAATAGCAAAAGCAAATAGTACCAAAGAGCACAGAAACAATAACGGAGCTGGAGATGGCGCTATACTCTTGTTCGACCCTAGAGATGGAGATGTAGACTCCCATATTTATAAAACATCGTTGTCAATGTATTTTTTGAATTTTTGAATGTCTCAACTATTGGGAGAAAATATTTTGACTTCTCAGGAATCACATTTAACTATGGTTAAGCAGTAGTGACGTTTGATCTAACACTCATAAGGTACATGGCATGCACATGTAAAGACGTGCAAACAGATGCATAAAGAAGCTGGAAAATGATTTTTTAATTTTTTAGTGTTATTTCTCTCTCTCCTACATGGCATTTCTTATAGGGCCCTCTTTGGGCCCATATTTTCTCTAATGTGGTTAAGTTTGCTCCTTGTTGGCGAGTTGGCTGCTTGTATGTTGCGTGGGTTCGGACGACAAATGTTGAAAGCTGAGAAGCGAAGTCATGGTTCCTGGCTCCCTTTGGGATGCATGCGCTTTAGCCACCATGGTATAATCATAAACTTTCAATCAGGTTAAGCAGTTATAATGACATTCATTCTAATAGTCAACTAGTAAAACTAGGATAAACTATACTGAAGAAATAGATCTATAGTAGGTAGTTTTGATCTATAGATCTATAGTAGGTAGTTTTGATAACAAGTTCATTTGGTCTTAAATATAGTTATCCAAAGCTTAGATTTCCCACTTGGCAAATGATGACTTTTGATAATTCTATTCAATGCCATTGATTATGTCAAAGACCTTTAAAAACTCATTTAGAAAACAAACGAATTATCACAATCTTCTTATCATCTAATGTATTGAAGGCTTAATTAGCCACAACATTAATTAAGCCAATACTCAACCACCTTCAATTTTTTATCTTTGTTGTTGCTAGCGAAATCTCCTAGTTGAAAATCTAGAGTACTAGCTAGTATGAGTTTGTGTCATGAAGAGCTCAAACAAGTTGTTGTGTTGAACAATGAGAGGTCAGATTATAATGGGAGCTCAATCATATAAGTCATCGTGAACAATGATGGATCGAGAGCCTAGGGAGCTAATACAAATAAAAGGGTGACAAAGGTACAACTAGATGAAAAGGCTCAACTTGTTCATTCCATGCCCAATAAGTTCATATGTTTTACATAAGACATTTCCGATGTATAATTTTCTTGTGCTAAAGTAGCATAAATTTGTGATCTAATAAGAAGCGCTAGTACCTAATTCCAGAATCAAGTAATTTAGTGCTTTTCAGCTTTGTACGTCACATCAATTGGTGAATAAAGCTCATGCACAATTAGTAGCTTTCAAAATAATGGCCTTAATGATTAGATCAAGTTTTTCAAAGGCTAGGAAGATGTTGTAGACTTGGCTAGGGAATTTCTATATGCTCTCAAGACTCGAATGGATGACTCTCATAATTCCTAGAACAAGTAAAGGTGAACATGGCTGAGTCCCTATCATGTGGATGAGCTAGCAAGATATATCTACTTTGATTGAGTCTTTGACTTAAGAATGAGCCAACCACTTAGTTCTCATAGTCAAGCTAGCCTTTGAGCTTGAATATGGGCCTATTGATTCTTGGAGCTTGTTGCCCAACAACTGGATTGAAATATTGATGGGTGATTCTACAACATAGTACCAAACCAACGTTGTGTGGTTGGATGGAGGGGAGACGTCAAATTGATATAGGAATCTAAGAGGATAACATATAGTTAGAACTTGGGAACTAGACAAGCTTTAGGATTTTAGCAAATATAGATGAACTTATGGGGGCCAATAAACATTATTGGTTTAACCAACTCCATGCCAAGTCCAAGTGGATGGATTAATTTACAACTTGATAGGAGGATCTCGCACTAGGGTGAATCTCATGTTCACCCAACTTGTTATTATTTCCATGGGTTGAGTTGGCTCTAGCTCTACTCTTTGGTTTTGTTGGTTGGCATGTTGGCATGATTGGTTATGAAAATTATTCATGATATGTTGGTGAGATGATTAGTTTGCTTGGAGAGTTCAAGGCTAATTTCATGCAGCTCATGCTGGCATGGTGCTAGATTGTGGCTTCATTGCAATTTGTGCACCGCTGGTTGTCTAAGTCGGGTTAGTCTCTTGGGGAGCTTGTCTCATGGAGCTAGTGCTAGATGCATGATGACTTTTGTAGCGAAGGTGAAAAAATGCGAAAAAGGTGAAGGTGCCTTTAGAGCGAAGGTAGGGAAAATGCGAAAAAGGCAAAGGTGGTCCTTAAATGGATTCCAAGGCATTTTGGCCATTGTGTCGCATTTTTTGCGAAGGTGCGAAAAAGGCGAAGGTGTCTTAAAAATGTTTAAGGCACAAAAATCTCAAAGGGAAAAAAATATGAAGGCCCGAAATATGTAGTCGGCCTTCAGTTTTCAGAATGCTCATTACTTGAATGCTTTGTTTAAGACTGAGCATAAGAAATCTAATACTCCCCCTTAATGTGGATCCTGAAAAACTTTGATCTTCAAATTTAATATATTGTTAAATCTGAGATGTTGCTCCTTTGATAGAGCCTTTGTGAAGTAATCTACTGCCATGTAATTTGTTCTGTAGAAAACCAATGCTACTTCCTTGTTATGCACTTTCTCTCTAAGGTAATGATACCTGATTTCGATATGTTTGCTTTGAGAGTGAAATCTTGGATTGAGAGATATTGCTATTGTGCTTTGATTGTCACAATAGATTGTTGTAGGAAGTGGTTGTGCAAGGTTGATGTCTGCAAGTAGTTGCCTTAGCCAGATCACTTCTTTGGTTGCATTTGTGGTAGCTATGTATTCAGATTCCGTTGATGATAATGCAACTGAGGTTTGCTTACGACTGTTCCATGAGATTGGGCGTATAAAAATACAAATCTAGAAGTTCATTTTCTGGTGTCGACATCTCCTGCCCAATTCGCATCTGTGTAGGCTTCAAGAATGTTGGCAATGTGGTTGCCTTCGTAGCAGATGATGAGATATTTCATTGCTTGGATGGACTTCATGACTTTGTTAGTGCTTTCCAATGAGTTAAGCCTGGTTGACAGGAATTGTCTAAGTGTACTAATCGAATATGCAAGGTCTGGTCACGTGCAGATCATTGCGTACATCAGTGAGCCAATGATGGATTGAAACAGGTAGTGCTTCATCTCCTCCATTTATGACTCAGTTTGAGGAGACTGTTCCTTTGATAACTTTAGTCTAGGGTTGAGTGGAAAGTGACTTGGTTTGTAGTTGGCCATTCCATACTTTTCCAACACGTTGTTGAGATATCGTTGCTGACTGATAAAGATCAGTCTGCTAGTTCGATCTCATTGGATTTGGATTCTGAGACAATAGTGGACTGGACCCATGTCAATCATCTTGTATTCATGGGCCAACATGCATTTTGTATCCTTTATTAGATTCAGATTATTACTGAATAAGAGTGTGTCATCTACATAGAGATTGATGATGATGAAGTAATCTGATACAGACTTGAAGTAGACATTCGAGTCTGCTGAGTTTGAAATAAAACTATTCTCTATCAAAAATGTGTTGATCTTCTGGAATCAGGCTCTGGGTGACTGTTTCAGCCCATAGAGCGCCTTATGGATTTTGCATAGAAGGTGCTGATGCTTGTCGTTGAGTTCGTATCCCTCTGGCTGCATCATATACATTTTCTCTTCGATGGTTCCATTGAGGAAAGCGGTCTAGACATCCATTTGGTGGACTTCAAGATTTGTTTCGGTTGCAAAGGAGAGGAGTAGGCGGATCGAAGCATGTTTGATAGTTGGGCTGAAGGTTTCTGAATAATCAAGATCTGAAATCTGGAAAAAGCCTTTGGCGACTAGCCTGGCCTTGTAATGATTTAGCCTTCCTTCAGCGTCGTACTTCATCTTGAATATCCATTTGTATGGAATTGGGTTTCAGTCCCTTGGCATCTCAATGAGTGTTCATGTTTGATTCTCCATCAGACAATCAAATTTGGTGTCCATTGCTGCTTTCCACTGGTCAACATCAGGAGTAGACATTGCCTCAGAAACGGTGTTTGGTTCCTACACAAAGTAGCAAGCCGAATCATCCATAAATTTGGATGAAGGCTGTCTGGACCTGTTCGACCTTCTGGGTTGAACTTTGGTCCTCTGATGTGGGTTGACTCGTTGAGGTTCTGACTCATTGTCTAAGTTAGTCTCAATATTTTGCAGTTGAATCCCTGGATCGTAATTGTCTGGTTGTTCGATTCTTGGGTCGGATTCATCAGTAGCTTTCTCTTTGTGGTCAATGAACTGGTCTTCCACAAAAATGACATTTCTACTGGTGAATATCTTCTCGGTATCCAAATTGTAGAGCTTGTATGCCTTGTGGTTTGGAAAATAGCCGATGAAAATCGTTTTCCTGTTCTTATCATCCAGTTTTCTTCTTATATGTAGTGGGTTTCTTTCCTTGCCTAACCTGAATCCAAGATCTAGCATCAAAGAGACGGAGTTAGTTATCACGCGAATGTTCGTTCCCATGAGAGCGATAGTATAGTTCAAATTTCAACATGAATGGAGGATCTAACACTAACATCCATTAACACTAAGCATTAACACTACATCCATTAACCCTACTTCCATTAACCCTAAATCCACAACAATGATAGAAACTTACTCTTCTCTCTCTTTCCCTTTCTCTCTCACAAAAAGCATAAGAAATAGCAATCCCAATAATGATCAGATCCAACAATTAGTAAAATCCAAGGAAAGCATGAGAAATGGAGGAGAAGAGAGGAAGAGCAAGGACATTCATCAATCCATTTCTAAAGAGAACCAATCTGCTTTATTGAAATGAGAAAATGAACATCAGGAACAACTCGAATTGGTCCCTTTTTATAGTAGAGAGGAGGACCCTGGCCTCTGAATCCTATTGGTCCAGTCTTGCCTCTCTTTTTATTCAAATTTAAAAAAGTGTGGGAACCATCAAAATTGGAGGGAAACCCAACTTTATTCACTAACTTGACATTTAGGCCCTGCGACATTAAAAGTCCCGCAAAAAGGCCTAAAGTCTTTTTATTAACTTTTAACTAATCAATCAAATAACTATGTGATCATCAGGTTGGACTTACACATGCAGGGTGCCAAATCCCTCTCACTTATTAACTAGGGTTAGGGTTGCCTTGGGATCCGCAAACCCTCCAACAGTATCCCCCACCAAAACTAGTGGCGGTCCCACGACACCTGCAATATGCAGTTATTGGGGACTTTTATTGGCTTTGTGTCGAATCTTAATTAAATGATACTGCACCTTCTCCATAAAGTCAAGGCGTGCAGTATTGAAATCCAAATTATCTGGCAGGAAACAATGGTGGGCTCCGGAAAACCACTTAGAAGTTGTCCATGAGGTGAAGTGGGATTCCCAAGAGCCTCCCATCATAGCCGCACAAAAATACAGTCGAGCAATCGGCAGCTGATCTTTGATTTGCTCTGAGGCCATCGGCTTATTTGGATCAAATGCCAGGATAGGAAGGCAATGGTCCCATTTGGTTGCCACTGACGCCAACAGAGTTAGATCTTTTGCAAACATTGCCGATTGTCGCACCGTTGGATCCGGAGAGTGGACATACTCTCTCTGATATGCTTGTAAGGCCTGGTGGAAATCCACTGAAATATTCTAATTGTAAGACTGGTGGATGATTGGCCAATTGGACGTATGGATGGTGATTTTATCCATAGCCAATCCCTAATCTTTCCATTTTTGTCTTCACGACATTGGCACGTAATAAGGATCTACCCGCAACTGGCGAGGGCTGGTGACGTAAATCCTAATTGATTTTGAAGTTTTCTCAAAAGTCATGATTCTCCATGCCGGCTGCTCTCCCAGTGCAGTTATTTTGTCTAATTCTTTGCCGGCCTCGATCTCGGAGGTCTTAAATTTGAGAATCCATCCACCACGCGAGGACTCATGTGGATGCTACTTTAAGAAGGTCTAGATCTGGTCCTCGACGTTGATGGGCCTTCTGAATAAATGGCTTGTCCTTGATGAGGATGGACCCGCTTGTACTGTCGGTATAGTTGGCGGCTGATCTGCTAGATCTGGAGCTCTCCCCTGGTCCATGCTCGAATCAACCCTTGTATCCATCTGTATAGCTTCTTAGCGCGAAGGGGAGAATTGCGGCATGACCGGGACGGGGATTTGTGGTCTGGCTTCCAACACTTGAGCGGTGGCTTTTTCATAGGCGTTGATGGTTTCTTTTGCCTTTGCCAACTCGGTTGAAGCTGCTCCTTTGAACTTATCAAAGCGGCCTTGGAATCCCTGAAGGGCCACTTTGTGTGTTTCCACTTTCTTGAACAAATATGCAATCTCCGTCGGTGTGACTAGATGATCGGATATTTGTGTTTGTAGATATGCATCACGCTCAAGGTTGGTCACATACAATTCACCTTGAAGTCATGCGCAATCTTGTTCGGCCATTTGTAATTGCCCCTTCAGCGGCTGTACCTGTTGCTTGGCATCTTGCACTGTCTTATCTACCTGATCCTGTGCGATTGTCAGGGCATTTTGCAGGGAGCTGATGTAGGGTTCCAAGCGATCAGCTTGTTGCTAGGCCAATGACTTTTCGCTTTCAGCCCTTTCTTCATGTTGCTTGGCTATCTTCACCTCTCAATCCAGCTGGAAAATTTTCTGGCTGATCAGAGTGTTTTCGGATCCTAAATCAGAGATCATCTGTTCCATTTCCTTCTTCTTATCCAGCATAGACTGGATCACTTTCCCAAGGCTTGAAACTAACCCGAGAGCATCACTGAAATCGACAATCGTGGAGGTGGCAGCAGCAGGAGACCCTGATGGTACTGTCCTTGGTAGGCGTGGAATAGGTGCCAAGGTCTCTTCTTCTTCAAAAATATCCTCGTCTTCAAACCCTTCAGGCACCGTGGCGTCGAACTGCTTTGGTGACTTTACAGCTGTGTCGACCCGAAGTGTGGCTGGGCTACCCTGTGTGAGGGGTTGCTGACTGGCATCTTCGACACTAATAGTAGCTTCATGGATATGCCTGAATCCTCTTCCAGGGGATTGGGGTTCAAAGAGTGCTGGGCTCTGGGGCATTTCAAAGATTTCGGTGGCCCCAAGGGGGTCGGAATCATCGAACATATCCATGAAGAACTGTGTGTTGGGTGAGGTTTGCTTCGGTGTGCGGGGGTGAGGCGGCCTGGGCAGCTGTGATGGGAATGGTAGGCCCAATGGTCACAGACTATCCTTGTATGGGAGCAGAGGCGAGGGAAGCATCAGAGACGAGGAAAATGGGAAGTTCAGTGCAAACAACAGCAGGGGGTGGAAGCGCAGCTGACGAGGTATGCCTAGTCCGTCGTCGTGACGCAGAAGGTGAGTCAGGAATTACGATCTCACTGCGTAGACGACGACGACTATGAGAACTTGAGGCCTGGTGAGATGACTCGGCCGGTGCTTCATCGTAAATCGAAAGCACAGAATCCAGGTGGAAGCCATGGATTCTGTTTTCTAAGTGAGAAGCGGCTAAGAGGGACAATAGAGAGCCAGCGACGAACTGTTGCTTTGTATTGGCCTTAATAGCTCGCTTGAGCTCACCAGAAACAGTCTTGAACCAGTTATATGGCTCAAGAGGGGCTTTGGCCAACTTTATGTGGCACTCCACTATCCTGTGAAGGATTTGAGATGTGATGCGGTCTTTTCTGAGGTTGTCAACCATCAAGAAATGATTCAACAATTGGGCAGCGGCGTGGATGGAAGGCTCAGTGATGGCTTCCAGAAGGTAGCCATCATTAGTCCAATGCAGATCGTTGGTGAGGTCAATGTATGGCTTGATGTCCTGTTTGGCGTGTTTGTGATTAGGTGAGGCTTGTGTACCGGATGAGATTCCTATAGCTGCAAGTGCGGCCTCAGTGACGCGCACCTTGTGTGTGGCTCCTTGGAAGGTGATGTAAAACTTGGATTTCTCTTCCTTCCACGTACTGAAGGCAAGAGTGATGAAATCCATATTGATGTGTCCCGAAAAGGCTCTCTCATGAATACCCATTGCAGTAAGTAGAGGCTCCGCAAGGGTCATCCACTGAGTGACCATGCTTGTGCTAGGAAGAACCATGATGTCCGTTGTAGATGGGACATCACGATGGATAGTATAGCGCGGAGACTGGGAAGTATCGGTAGAAGACATGATGATCAGAAAGGAATTATAACCGCATAAGAGTATATTATAAGACAATGCAGGAAATTTGGAAGGCTTTGGTCGCAAGAAAAATTTGCAAGAGCTTCGCTAGCACAAGTGAGGAATGAATCGAATTCAGCCAACTTATAGGTGAATTTGGTGGGTCCATTACACTGAATAGTAGTTGGGCTGATCAGTTCTGAACAAAAATTTGCAGACATGTACAGTAAAAATAGGCTATAAAAATCTCGGCGAAGGTTTCTAGGGATCTGAACCTATCAGGCGAACGTTTTTCACGACTGGCGAAGGATGAACCTTCACCCAAGTACTGTCATAAATGCATTTTTTCAAATCTGAACCTATGGACAACCTAATTTTGTCATTTTAAGATCATCTAGTAGGTTGACGAAGGTTTATAATGATGTTATGATGCTCGGCAAAGGTTCCCAAAATGGCATATCACTGAACATTCGCCTGACCCAAAAATTAAATTTTCTCTTGTCAGAAACCTTCGCTCACCTCAATTTAGATAAATCAAGGGTGGATGTACAGTCTGAGAGCTCAGCAAAGGTTTATGATATTGTATTGGCCAAATCTTCCCAAAATAGAGGTTTCCTAAGTCATTTTCCATGAAAATAATGTGCTTCCTTTTCCTTATGCTGATGACTTCTTGACTTTTTCTCATCAGTCTTTCCTTATTATTATTATTATTTTTTAACTGTCTTTTTCCAAAAAAAGAAGTCAGCAAATCAAATACTGAAAACAAAAAACTGAAAACAAATAAAATGAAAAAATATATTGAGATCAGGCTTGTTAAACTGGCGGAGCAGGCTGCCGAAACTTGTGTAATCGGCTGCCATTTACCAGAGTATCAAATCATTTTCCATCCAAGTGCTCAAGAATTATTGTGCCATAGTTCAGGAGTTCCTTCACTTTATATGGGCCTTCCCCAATAAACTTCAACTTACCCTTGATCAGCTTGGTTTTGTATATCAATGCAAGATGCCTGCTTCCATATCTTTCTTGTGCAATCACCGATCGTGCCATGCCTTGCGGGGCTTTCTCTACTGCTAAGGCATGAACTGCCATCAATCGGGTTTCACATAATTTGTGCAACGCATCGTGATGAAGTTGTAAAGACTGATCATCATTTAATCGTTCCGTTGCTGCTATGCGTAAAGATGGGATTAAAAATTCAATTGACATAACAGCATCTTGACCATAAACCAGTTGAAAAGGTGTTTGATTTGTACTATTTTTGTAAGCAGTTTTGAATGCCCATAATGTTGCATACAGTTTATGTTCCCAATCAGACCGACTCGCTTCAACTGTCTTTGTCATAATGGTGCAGAGAATCTTCAGACCGACTCGCTTCAACTGTCTTTGTCATAATGGTGCAGAGAATCTTATTGGAAGATTCAGCTTGGCCATTCCCTCTAGAATAATAGGGATTACTAAATCTGTGTATAAACTAAAAATTTTCCTGTAAACACTTTATTGTTTGATTAACAAAGCGTGTACCCCGATCATTGACAATTTCGATCGGACATCCAAATCTGATTATAATATTTTCATATAGAAACTTGGCCGTAGATTTCGCATCAGCCACTTTGACAGCTTTGGCTTCAATCCATATGGTCATATAATCAGTTGTGACGATAATGTATCGGGCCTGAGATCCTTGAGCAGCGGGATGAATAGGACCAACATAATCCAATCCCCATTTTTAAACGGTGCTTGCGATAAAACCAGATGTAAGGGTTCATAATTCTGTCGAGTAGGCTGTCGTGCTCGCTGGCAGACATCACATGTCTGAATAAAATTTTCTATGTCCTTATAAAGCATAGGCCACCAACAACCGGATTGCAAAAGTTTGTGAACAATAATATCTGTAGAGAAGTGTCCTCGACCCATGCCATCATGTGAAAACATGATTAGATCTGGTACTTCATGCGATAAAACACATCTTCATAAAATATTATCTGATCCACAACGATACAATTGTCCTGCAATTAATTGATAAGGTTGAGTCTTATGAATCAATTGTCTTTTCTGTACTTTTGTCAAAGAGTCATTCGGTTGTCCTAACATCAGGTACTCAATAATATCTGTCACCCACTCAGGTATTGCTTCAACATAGAACAATGCAGCATCTGGCAGTTCATCATCCACTTCAGTATTAACTGGTGCAGATTCAATTCGTGAAATGTGATCGGCTAGATAATGTTGCTTTCCCTTTCTGACCACAATTCGAAAGTCAAATTCAGTCAATAATAATAACCATCTTGCAATACGTCCAGTATTACACGTCTTATTTACCAAGTAAAGTAACGATTGATGATCCGTATAAAATGCAAAGTGCGTTTCCATGAGATAGTGACGAAATTTCCGAACAGAAAAAATCATAGCTAACGCTTCATGTTTTGTTGTTGAATAATTCTTCTCTGGATTTGTAAGCTATCTGCTTGCAAATCGTATAGGATAATCCTTCTTATAGTCACCTGGCTGCATCAAAACTGATCCAATGGCGTATTTTGAGGCACCCGTATGAACATGAAATTCTAATGTCCAATCTGGAGAACGCAGTATTGGTGATGAAGATAATGCTTTTTTTAACTTTTCAAAGGCTTCTAACACCTCTACTGTCCAAATAGAAACAAAAGTTAATCTGTATATAGGTCATGCTAAATCCGCAAAGAAGATAATAAAAATTCGATAGTAGTTCGCATGACCCATAAACACATAAACTCCTCGAATTGTTGTTGGCGGTGGCAATTCCACAATAACTTTGATCTTTGAATAATCGGTGGCAATACCATGTCTTGATATCACATGTCCAAGCACCACTCTGTGAGAAATCCATATCTGGCATTTTTCTAGATTTAGAGAAATCGGATATTTGCGGCATCTTTCAAAGACTTTCTCCAATCGATCCAGGTGGTCTGTATCTATACTATAAACCCCCAAGTCGTCCAAGTAAATTTCAAGAAATTTTTGCAGATAATCTTTAAAGGCAAATTGCATTACTCTTTGGAATGAACTTTTGTAAGCATAGGTGCCCCATTCTGTTGCAAAAGCAGTTTTGTGGTGATCGGCAGGTGCAATCTTAACCTGGTTGTAACCACTAAATCCATCCAGGAAACTATAAGCTTCCGCTCCAGCAAGGCGATCCAAAATGCTTTCAGTAAAAGGTAACAAAAAGTGATCCTTTCGTGTCACTTTATTCAATGCTTTGAGATTCACATAGATTCGCAGTTTTCCATTTTTCTTAGGAACAATGACAATCGGTGAAATCCATTCGGTATGCTCGATCTCATAAATGAAATCAGCGTCAAGCAATCTCTGAAGTTCTTTCTTTATCAGATCTGCCACATTAGGATTACAGCGATAGAACTTTGTAACCTTTGATACTGCATCAGGTACTAAAGGTATGGTATGTTCAATGACTGATGTCGGAATACCCTTCAAATCTTGATAAGTCCATGCAAAACAATCTTGATACCTAATAAGTAGCAATCGGAGTGCTTGATACTGTTCAGGAGTAAGTTGTGATCCCACTTGTACAATCTTTTCCGGTTCTCCTGGTTCGGCAAGATTCATTGACTGTGTCCTAGCTAGGCCATCGTAAACCTCTTTAGATTCCGGCATGTGTTCTTCAGGTTCACGATGTGCTTTAGGTAATATGATAACCACATCATCCAGTGTATAACGTTTAAAATGCTCAGGCATATCATGCTGGACTGCATTTGCTTGTTCTTTTTTGAAAGGACTTGTCTTGGATCTTCGTTTAGTCTTCTTAGCAGGAATTGATCGTGGAGGTGATGACTTTCGGGATGGTAAATCTTTCTTCTCGGGTGAAGACTTTCTAGACGATGATGTCTTGCTGGAGATCTGACTTGAAGAATCATTCTTGACTTTTCCTTTGCCTTTATCCAATAGAAGTTGCACTTCCTTTAAATCGATCTTTTGAGGGGGATTTTCCCATTTCAGGACCATATTATAATGTTGCTTTGCTTGTTTCTTCGTCATCAAACCTGTCATCATGTCTCCCTTCAATATAACTGCTTTGGGCGGTTTGATTGTTGGTTCATCAGGAACATTACGCACTCCAAATCTGGTCGGATCCATATGATGTAGAATCTATTCATTCGTCAGTTTTGCATTGCCATCATAAGTTAAGGCATGGCTCATTGGTATGAGATCATCCTCAATTAGATCTGGTATAGGTTCCGTTGATATCCAGGATACATTCAACACATTTAGTGGAAACGTGATTGGCGTATCCAAAGTTCGATCTAACAAGAAAATCTCGCTCATTGCTGATTGAATATCTTGTTGACACATATATCCTGCTGTACAATCAATTGTTGCAAGAGCTTTGTTCCAATTGACAGTATCCGTTTGAGAATCGTAGTGAACTCCCAATTTTTTCTCTGGTCGATCACAAGTGTGATCCGTTGTTGATGAATCGTCATCCGCTTGATAGTCCAAGTCGTAGGATCAATTTTAACTGCACGTTCACGATTTTCAAAAGTGATTTTTCCGGTACCCCAGTTATGAATTACTTGAGCAACTCGTAACCATGGACGTCCTAAGAGAACTCAGTAGACATTTGGTGCTTCTGGTAAGTCCATCACGACGAAAGTAATGACGAACTGTATTCCTACAATCCTGACAAGTATATCTTCCACCAATTCCTCGTGGATGAACCGTCGTCTGATCAGCTAGCTTAATAGCAAAAGTAGCAAGCTTAATCTTTGTAAGGCCCCATTTTGTATATAGCTTTGTAGGAATCAGGTTAACTCCTGAACCGCCATCTATCACGGCTGCTTCTTTAGAAAATTGTATATGTTGTATCGACATAATGATATTCTTTTGTTCACTTTCCCAAGCTGCTCCAACATGGAGTACATCGTTAGATTCTTCAAATCCAGCACAAAAAAGCAGCTCCTGATGGTCTTCTAATTCTTCTTGAGCTAATTTTGCGCTAAAACTTCTTTTGCTTTTGGCACCAACTTTAGGAGCTCTCCCAATGAAATATTGATCTTGCTAGACAAAATATTCATGAGTAATTCTGTATGCGGTGCTTTCGGTTCAGTCATCTTGAAGGGTTCTTTGTGATGATGTAATTGATCATTCATATCCGTACGTAAATTTCTTGGAGGCTGCAATGGTGAAGACCGAACTTCAACTGTTACTTTAGCAGCTTCAAGTTCCTCTTCTTCTTGTAGATGTTTAATCCACTGTCTCATATCTTGATATCTTCATTTTTTAGCATTAAGATTTGGATAGATTTCCGATGCTGTTGGTGTATCGTTCAATGGTATAGAATCGACAGGTACTGAATCCACTACTGGTTCTTTTTGCTTTTGTGCTCTGGTGACCACCATCAAGGGTGCACTTGGTTTATTATGAGTTACCGATCCTTGCTTGATTGTTATCAAATTTACAGGTGCTATAGCTGGTGGTGGCTTCGGTCTTGCTGGACAGTCTTTATAGCAATGCCCATATCCACAGTCACGACATAATGGTACAAATTTTTCTTTATTTGGGCATTCTGCAACTCTGTGATTTTCTCCACATGCAAAGCATCCAAGTGGTGCTCTGGCCCCTACTTCCATTAACCCTAAATCCACAACAATGATAGAAACTTACTCTTCTCTCTCTCCCTTTCTCTCTCACAAAAAGCATAAGAAATAGCAATCCCAATAATGATCAGATCCAACAATTAGTAAAATCCAAAGAAAGAATGAGAAATGAGGAGAAGAGAGGAAGAGCAAAGACATTCATCAATCCATTTCTAAAGAGAACCAATCTGCTTTATGTTATGAGAAAATGAACATCAGGAACAACTCGAGTTGGTCTCTTTTTATAGTAGAGAGGAGGACCCTAGCCTCTGAATCCTATTGGGCCTCTCTTTTTATTCAAATTTAAAAAAGTGTGGGAACCATCAAAATTGGAGAGAAACCCAACTTTATTCACTAACTTGACATTTAGGCCCTGTGACATTAAAAGTCCCACAAAAAGACCTAAAGTCCTTTTATTAACTTTTAACTAATCAATCAAATAACTATGTGATCATCGGGTTGGACATACACACGCAGGGTGCCAGATCCCTCTCACTCATTAACTAGGGTTAGGATTGCCTTGGGATCCGCAAACCCTCCAACATCAGATCTTCAACAAAAGCGATGCATCCAAACACTCGAATATTTTTGAGTGATGGTTTCGATCATGTGCACACCTCATAAGGTGTCTTGCCATTTAGGGCTTTGGTAATGGATGGATTTTGCAAATAGGCAGCTGTAGTAACAACTTTTGTCTAGAATTTCTTTGGAAGAGAGACATGGGTCATCATGCTCTTGGCACTTTCGATGAGTGTTTGATTCTTCCATTCAGCTACACCATTGGATTGAGGTGAGTAGCTGGTTGTATATTGTTGATGTATTCCATTGGCCTTGCAGCACTCCTTGAATTATGTGAGATATACTCTCCTCCTCCATCTGTGCATAGAGTTTTGATCTTCCTCTGAGTCTGATTTTCTGCAGATGCCTTGAACTGCTTGAAGTACTTGAATGCTTCGTATTTGTTCTTCATATAGTAGGTGGCAGTCCTTCGAGAGAATTCATCGATGAAGGTTAGAAAATAGAAAGCTCCCCCTGTGGAAGCAGTCTGCATCGAGCCACAAATGTCGCTACGTACAAGGTCAAGCAAGCCCTTAGATGTATGAGCTGAGTTTGAAATGAAGGGACTTCTTGCATGCTTGCTAATAATACAACTTTCGCATGGAAGAGTTGGCTTGCTGACTGAAGACAGATTTTGTACTAGACTTTGAGTTGACATTTGCTGAATATTGTTGAAGTTAAAATGGCCAAGTCTAAAATGCTATGGCATATTAGTTGATTCAGAAGTGGTTGTGTGAAGAGCTTGACTGTTAGAAGAGTAGCAATGGTTGTGTTTGTAGAGATAGCCACTTCTTCGGCTAGAACCTTCTGAGATTTGTCAAGAATTGTGCAGCCTTCTGTATTGAATTTGACCCTTTGACCTGAATCAATGATTTTGCTAATTGAGAGTAGATTCTTTGTCAGATTTGGAATGTGGAGAACGTTGGACAACAACTTGACCTCACCTCTTTTGAATTTAACTCTGACTATTCTTTCACTTTTCGATTGAATGTGATGAGTTGTCTTTAAGTTGCACAATTTGAGAGTGGGTGAATGACTTATAGTCTTTGAACTAGTCATGATGGTGAGTCATGTGTTGAGTTGCTCCGGAATCTAATGTCAGGGATCAATATCCTGTTGTTCTTCGACTTTGGTCCAGGTAGACTCGATAATAGAGTTATGAGTGCATCGAAATCTTCTATGACTGAGCCAGTTGCAGTCATCTGCTCCATAAGATTTCTGAAGGTGTTCAGATGACTCGAAATACTATCTACATCAGGCATTCTGAGGGTGAAGAATCTCTTTCTCAAATGAAACTTGGAAGTAGCGTCTCTGATGTTGTAGAGAATTGCTAGGATGTCCCATGCATTCTTAGCAGTCTGAGCAGTACGTATATGGCTGATTTGAGCATCCTTGATGTTGAGGGTGATCATGACAAATGCTTTCTCATCTCTCAGTCTCCACTTAGTGATGCTGGCTGCATCTCCTTCTGGTTTGAGCTCTGTGCCATCAACAATATCCCACAATTCTTTGGCTAGAAGTATAACCTTCATCTTGAATTTCCAGAGATGGTAGCTATCTCCATCGAGTTTGTCAATGAGAGATGAACTAGATGATGGATCCATTCTGGTTGAAGGAGATTGTTGGTAGAAACAACGATTGTCGGAATACTATTGGCTGTGCATTTGCTAGAAAGACGTCTTGATAAAAATAAGACTGATAATCCGCAGTAGAAATGCAGATTACTTAAATGTCTGCTCTAATACCATGTCGTAAAATGTCGGGATGACTGGCAGCGGAAGCTCGAAGCTTTGGGCATAGGCGTTTAAGAACGAAAACACAGCAATTAGCAGCAGAAATATTCAAGAAGAATGATTCATACAAATTGCTTAAAAGAACAATATAGTAGTGAGACAAAAATTGCACTTTGATTAATATCAACAATGAGTACAATGGCTTGAAGTAATAACTTCAGCTTGTTGAGCCTGATAATGCTGACTATAGATAACTCTGATTGGAGAAGAACACCTACATAGCTTGATTCAGCTAGTATATATATTTACAAGTGTCGAGAGACAAATATCTTATAAGCCTTGAATGCTATTTACTCCAGTGTCTATTGTTGGAAATTAAGCCCACAGTTGCCTCCTTGGTAAATGACTAATTTCTATTTCATGATTCTTCTTGCATGTTTATTGATCATTGATCTAGGGTCAGGTGAAACCAATTTTGGTTCTATGTATGCTCATCTGATACCTGCAGGAATCACAAACTCAAACAGCCAATTTATTTGAAGAACGCTTACAGCGGGCTTCCGGTTGATCTCCAGCAAAGGGTAACCAATCCTGTCATAATTTCAAAGTTCAGATGTCAAGTTTAATAACTTGAAGTCATTGAAGACTTGGCCATCTTCAAGGACGTCCACAAAATTTGTATTTAGAACAAGTCTGCAGAAGTACACTATGTTTTCAACAGCTTCGGCATTTTTGCATTTCCCCGAAATGTGACACTTACATAGTTCAAAAGTTTAACTGCTTTTAACACACCTTCGCCTCTTTGCAAAAAATGCGAAGAGAAAAAAAATCCTGAAGGTCATCTACATTAGAGGAGTTTTGAGTTCCAAAGAGACCCTTTAAGAATTCGTGCGATGTCTTTTATATTATTAAAATATTATAACACTAATACTTTTGACTTGCCATAACTTTTTAATCGTAGCTTAGAAGTATATCATCTAGCATATCATTTGAAAGCCCTTGTCGAGCGCTTTCCAATGCACCAAACTCCGCTAAATTTGGACTTATCACTAAAAAGTTATGCCATTTTTAGTATGGAATCAAAATGTGGACTCAAAAAGTTACATTACATAGATTTCAAATTTGAGAGTTTTGATTGGTCCATGTATAAGAAAAATTTGTGAAAAAATATAAAAAGAATCTTTACAAAGGGTCTTTTTTGGATTTAGAACTCCTCTAATGTTTTCATGCGTTAAATTGTTTTAAAAACATCACCATCTTTTTTAGGGCACCTTCGACTTCTTGCGAAAAATGCGAAGAGAGAGAAAAATCCCAAAGGTCGTCTAAAATAAATGAGGAACGTTCCAGCGACGTCCTCATCCGCGTCAACGATGCTGAATTATTGACCGTAAATACTGTGTACAGTTGTCACAGAAGCCATATACTTCCAAGTACAACAACTTTCCTAATTAGGTGACAAGCATTCAATGTAATTAATACATGGATGAAGTCTATAAATAGATCATCCAAGCATAGATTACGGGTTGCTCCGTCCATGAGACGCATTATTTGAGCCTCCCAATTACGCCGTCAATTTTGGTTGTAATTGCTATTTTGTATTGTGCTTATGTGTAATATAACAGTAGCTTGTTTTTATCTGTGTACAACATAGATGAATGCTTGTTGTGATTGAATGCACTTTCATTGCCGTCTGATCGCGCTTGTTTACTCACTCTGATCAGAACATGGACGTCTACAACTCCTCAGTTTCTGATCAGACGATGACTGTCTTTAACGGCTGAGGAACTCGCGTTATCATACTGCTCTTCCATTTATTTCAAAACTATACTTCACGTTGAATCTGATTTCAATCTTTTCGGTGGATTGTACTCTTATTTTAGAGTATGAATTATTTTTTTAACATCCTGTTGGGCAATTAGAACACTTAAAGCTGTGATTACATTTAGCATAAGTTGTCTATTAGACTGTTTTTGCACCTAGCAGCCAATTAGAATGGGAGAGTTGTTCTGCAATATTTCTGCTCCCTTCTCCATTTGTGCTCTTCTATCTCCCTTGCCCCATCAAATTGGTACCAGAACATAGCTCAAATAAACCGAGAGATTAAGTTTGTTCTATTTGTGTACTGTTATCATGTCTCATATAGGTAGCTCTTCATCTTCATCACTCAGTGAAGCTAGAGTCATTGACAAGTTCAATGGTTCTAACTTCTATATTTAAAAGTTAAAACTTAAAATGACGCTGATAGATAGAGATCTTTGGGATGTAGTAGAAGGTGCAGACCTGAAACCAGAAGATGGTGATCAAGCAAAGGCCTAGAGGATCAAATATTAGAAGGCCCTAGCATGTATCACACTCAATCGGGCTGACTCCCAAATATCTCATGTTACCACGTGCAAAACCTCTAAGGAAGTACTGGACTTGTTATCAAGTCTTTATGAGACTCACGATGTAACCACGAGATTACATCTTAAGGAAGTTCTTTACTCTTAGTATGCTGATTCTACTGCCATCACGTCTCACATCAACAACTTCAAATCCTTGTTAGATCAGTTATCAGCTGTAGGATGTTCTATTCAAGATGATGATGTCGTTATGACCTTGCTTCCTTCTCTTCCAAAGTCCTATGAGCACTTTGTAGTAATGATCTCCACACAACCGGACCTCACCCTTCAAAAGGTGATCGGTCATCTTCTTCAAGAAGAAATACAGAGAAAGACTAGCAGCTTGTCCATCAAAGACAAATTCATGGCTCTATACACCAAGAAGAAAGACTATTCCAAGGGCAAGAATCAAGTGCAGCAACAACAATCCTATCCGTTCGTTTAAGCTTAGCTTAAAACCAACTTAGAGCTTATCTATCAAAAATTGGTGGGAAATTTGAAAAGTAAAGTAGAGGTTAGGGGTGGTATTAGTCTAGGACCTTTAAATTAGAAGCTTTTTTTTGGCATGATTCGACGTAGGGAGGTATCTTAAGATATAGAAGAATCCGAGAGAGAGAGAGAGAGAGAGAGAGAGAGAGAGAGAGAGAGAGAGAGAGAGAGAGAGAGAGAGAGAGAGAGAGAGAGAGAGAAGTATCATTGAATATGAAGTTGAATTTTATAGAGAAAAATAACTCTAAAACTCCTAAGGACTAGTCTTGATAAACGTTAAACTATGAATAACAAGAAGTTGCATGAATGTCCTGATTTGCTTATTTGTTTCAAAATAAAAACAATAACACAATGATACACTTTACTAGCAATTTTAATGGATTAAGTAAGATAAGCAATTTGTATGATACTAACAATAATACCTAATTTTGAAGTTGTTGACAAATTATTTCTTGATGACTTATCTTCAAATTGTGACACGAATAACAACTAGGAGTATGAAGCTTGTAATTCCCACATGAACTCCTTGTTATGTGTAGTTGTTTGTGTGGATGGATGCAAATGAGTACACTCAACTCAACTTGGCAATATGTTGTAGATAAGATTCAACTTGTTACTTCCACTAGAGCACAATATAAAAATGGAGATTTTTCCAACCGTACATTGTTGCGTATTGAATAGGTAATATTGCAAGTCACCTATTTGAAAATTCCCTCAAAAAACTTAGCTTTTTCTTTTATTGATTTTAGAAAAGTGGATAAAATTCAACTCAACTGATGTTTCTTATGCCACCTATAGACTTACGAGATGATATGCAAAGATTGGTTCAGTTATTTCTAAGCAATTTAACATTCGCGCGCGCACACACACGCACACACACACACACACACAAACAAACATCTTATGCCACCTATAGACTCACGAGATGATATGCAAAGATTGGTTCAATTATTTGTAAGCAGTTTAACACACACACACACAAACGACTCAATGAAAGCTTTTTCTTGACTATAGTTGTGGTAATCAACATTGATTCACTCATTTATTAGTCCAAAGTGGCACTTTTACCTTGTGCTCAAATTACCAAAATGTCAAAAGCATTCAAATACACAAACAAAGACAAAACATAGGATGTCATTAGCATTTCTAGTTTACATATGGAGTCCCTAAAACCTTAATGGGTGAGATTTTAAACAAACTTTTGCAAGAATGGCGCACTATTTACTATAATTCTCAATATTCTCTAGAGTACAAATTTCAAAGATCACTAGAGATCACTCAATTTTCTTTCCTTGGATACATAATTATAGTAAGTATAATTAGAGCATCCAAGAATGGCCATTGGCTCATAAATTCTAAAAATACTTCTAGAAGCCAAAACATTCTATAATGAATGAGAAAATTGGCCCTCACGTAAGGGCCCATCTCCATTTACTTGCTCATGTTGGTTGAATGTCTCCTTTCCTCAGCTAAAGGTATGGAGTATGGAGTTCAATTCCACATGGTACATACGGACATAAAATGTAAAAAAGAAAATTAGCAAGAGCTAACAACCATGTGTTAACCCATAGTCCTAGTGACTACTCCAATATGAATTTGAAGCAGCTTACTGCTTTCTCATGTAATTCCATGGTTATAATATAAATCTCCAAAAAATTGTAGGTTCTATAATTGCTAGATAAGCATGCACGGTATGGTATCCTCTGCAATGAGCCAAATTCATCTCATATATGCCTAGTCCTCAGTATTGACGCTGAAAATAAAAATATGATTCATTGCAAATGTGCTTTGAAGCCTGCCTAACCCTCTGACTAACTACACAAGTGGTCTCTCTGGCAATGTTATCAGGGTGCACTTTAGGGGTTTGTACGTCAACAACATGATCGATGAAATGATAGCAGCTTTGCACTAATACCTACTAAATTATAAGGAATGACAATACATGTGTCAAGGACATAATTCAGCATCAAGCTTGCTTCGATGAATTATTGCATCAAGCACAACCATTCTAGGAGAGAGAACTAGCAGCTCCAAGCCAAACAGGATTCACAACCAAATTTCCTTCATGCTTGAACAACAAGATACAAATGAAACATAAATTTCAAATCATCAAACACACCTAAATGCAAAACAAACCTGCTGCACACCATGAAGAACAAGTTTGCAATGTATAAGTCTGGGTATGATCAAACCTGAAACTTATCAAGCTGTCCAGTGGAACCACCACAAGCCCAACAATCTGCCATATTTCTTGATCATATTGGTGCTCAACTTTGATAGATACTACAATGTTTGAAATGTAGGCCTGGACAATCAAACCTAGATATAGCTTGGAAAAACCTCAAAATCTGCTTTAGAAACTTTCAAAAACTGAAGAGTTTGAAAACAAGAGAAGCACTATAAAGAACCAACAGCCTTTACATTTCATGAGCCCATCAAAAGTCACCGCAATCACTTACATATCCTACAAGGTAGAAAAACTGTAAACTTCATAAAAATCAACCAGATTTACCTGGTATCTAAAGCTGTTACCCTCTTATCTGTCCTTTTACCTTGGCTTTCTTTTAAAAAAAAACAACAGCCCACATATACAAATATACTTCAATTACTAGAATGACACGTGCTATTCACTGGAAAAATCAAGACATTTCTTGTAGAATCTCCATACACGACCAGGTATATTAAAATACATTCATGTAGATTGAAAGAAAACAAGTCGACACATTATGTCTACGATAGTACCCAACATAACAAAGGAGATGTTCCTTATGGAGTCCACCCACAAGTGATGGCATTAAAAAACATGATATAGAAAGATGCCTCAGTTCTTTGAGGAGGGTGGCATCTCCTTGTGAAACCCAAAGCATAAGGTCAGTTTTCACATGTCTCTACTATAGGAAAGAAATAGAACTCAGATGGCCCTTAGCTTGTATAAGGATTACAAAGTCCAACTACAAAAATGCATCCAAGCAAGTCAAGACACACAGCCACACACAAAGTCCTGTAATGCAAAGAATTCGGTGAATGGAAAAGCAAAACTAGGTAAACCTTCTAAGCAAATCTCTGGACAATCATGCTCTTACAATAAACAGTAAGATTGCCTACTGTCTAGAGTCCAAACAAATTATGGGCCTGAGTTTTTCTTTAATTTATCCAAAAGCAATGAGGTTTCTTCACTTGGGGAAACTTTATCCGCGGCCATCCTTTGGAGAAAGCGGTAAGCATGCATACCTGCATGCACATAGGCTTTTAACAAAGTATTGTAAAGAAACACATCTATGCTACGTTTCTCTCGTTTTATGTCTTGGAAGACATTTTCGGCGTTTCTTACATCACCATTCTTAGCTAATGCTTGCAAAATCAGCACCATAGTCTCATAGCAAGAGAATGTCCCTGCATATGCAATGTTTTCTTGAAAATCTCTCAATACTTGAAGAGCTTTTTCAGTCTGATTCTGTTTTAAATAGCCTAATACAAGATTATGGTATGATCTGCCATTTGGTTGACAGCCTATTTTTAACATGCTATGAAATAGCTCCTCTGCTCTTTGAAGCATCCCTTTATTTACATACACAGATAGCAAAGAATTGTACTGATCAGCTTTCAATGGTCCCATCTCCTGCATTTTCTTGAAACCTTTCTCTGCTTTTTCAATTTCACCCAGCTTGCCAAATGCCTGGATGGCACATACGTAAGTGCTTTTACTAACATTTGAAGATTCCTGTAAGAGATGCCAAATTTTTGCCAATCCTTTGGTATTTCCAAGCTTCGCATAGAGTGTTATGAGAAGATCGTGGGAGGCTCCTAGCTTATCAAAAGCCTCCTGATTTTGGATCTCAGTTGTGATTGCATTTGCTTTATCAATCAACCCAGCTGAAATACAGGCCAAAGCCAGAATTGAAAGGGTTGTTACATTAGGTTTCACCTGCTCGCTTGCTTTCATTCTTTCAAAAAGTCTTTTCACGCCTGGAAAGTCACCATTTTTGCTCTTCACCTCCAGCATTATGTTGTATGTGTTGACATCTGGTGAAATGCCTGCTGCTTTCATATCTTTCAAGAGATCGGGTATCCTGTCTTCTTTTCCCTTGTCTTTATACAATGTAAGAATTTGATTGTAAACAAATGCTGACTTGATAAAACCCATCTCTTTCATTTTCTTCATTAAGTTCTTGGCTCTGTAGAGGGCTTTTTGATCCACGTAATTTGCAAACATTGTCAAGTAGGCCAACTCTGTCCTCCCATAATCACGTGGAAGATATGCAAAAAACTTAGCAGCTTTACTATGGCCTCGAACTTTGGCAATTAAACCAAGACATGTCAAATAGTCCATCAACTCCACCTTGTTAGGCTCAACCCCTATCATCCATTCAGAGACCTACATATATATATAAACCACATCAGAATCTGTATGTCTGCGCTTCCAGCTATATTCAAAGTTTGAGTTCAGACAAACTTTGAAGGCATTATTCTATAATAAACAGTACCCATTTGACAAGTTCATCAACTCAGTATTAAGAAAGTGGTCATATTCATTACAAGACAAGGTAGGAAGTCGAAGCCCAAATTGAGTTTTGCTAAGTCATCAGATTGCAGTTGCGGATATGCCTACATGATTTAAAACAATCAGAAATTCCAAGATAGGAAAAATAAAGTCCTCTCTCTCTCTCTCTCTCTCTCTCTCTCTCTCTCTCTCTCTCTCTCTCTCTCTCTCTCTCTCTCTCTCTCTCTCTCTCATCACTATGTACCTCAGCCTTAAGACCTAACCTGGATGTTGAAACTAATTTTCTCAATTCTGTCATTAGCATTCTGTCCTCTCTCTTTACATAAACAATTAAAATAGAATTAACTTAAAAACCAACACAAAAGATTGGTAGCACAATAGCATGAGAAACATGAGTATGGAAAGAAAAAATGACTGAAGCTATGAATATAAGCAGAAACTCTAAATATCTCCATAGAATAGAGGATAATTGAAAATGAAGATGAATCATCAATCATGTAGCATCCTACATTAGAGGTCGAATAAAGTATGTGATAGAAGTTGCAGCTATCGTCATTAGTGTAGGCAGTGCAACGAGGAGAGGTGGATGTGTGTCAAAGCATAACTCTCAAAGTTGTCGTCTCTTGGTTTGACAGCATTATCTTTGATCACAATGTCTAATAGGAATGTCACTCCTCAACCGAAACATTTCACATATCATAAGTGCACCACATCTATAGAGGGTCCTTATAGAATACCGGTACATCTTATTTTAACGAACAATGTTACCAGCTGATTCGAATCAGACCAATTCGTCTGATTTAAACTGATTCAAATTGGTCAGGCAGGGTTTGAATCGAGGACCACTTTGAACCAGATTATATATTTTTAAAATGGTAGAGACAAAATGACATGATACACATAGATGCCAACAATATAAGACCTAAAAGATGACTATGTAGTATGTTTACTGTTAAAGATGTTGCATAATGTTAATGCTTTAAAATTTATAGCAAAACAAGAAATAATTGCCAAAAGGAAGCTACTACACGAGTGAATTTTAATGGATTATGGAATGACAATTGTATATATGAAGTTTGAACCACAAGTGACGATAACTGCAGAGACATTGTTGGAAACTACTGCCTCTAACACACAACAGACTAAGTCTCACCAAGAAGACCCAAGAAAAATGTCAACGTGCAATGGTGCACCTGATGCCTTAAGCATGGAATAAGGATGTTGTAACCTTTGACATTTCTAACAATGAGTGCCACAAGCACATTGATGCCACATGATACATAACCATGCCACATGGTCCATGGGAAGAATTTGCCCACATGTGCCATAAGAGGATAAGGGGATTCACCATCTGGCATCTTGGTTACCGATTCTAATTTCTTCAGATTGCTCTCGAGTCTCACATTGCGCTTATTGACTTATTTGTGATTACTATTATCATTTATCTATCTATTTCCTGTACTATATAGACTCTACTATCTCGAATCTAGGGTTTTAGTAGCTTCAAACTTGTATGTAGTATGCACTTACTACTATTCTCTCTCTCTTAATGTTTGCTCGAATCGCGGTCCGAGCCAAGAATCGTAGTTCGAACCGGCCCGTTCGAATCGCAGTCTGCTAAAACATCGTTTGCTCTTGTGTTGAAAAGGGCCCATCAATAAATCTACTAGGAGGCTGTTAATACTACCATCATTGAGAAGGCAGCGACATAGGGAGGAGAGGGAAGATTGTCATTTTTGTAATTTGTAAATTTCTGACGAGCCCTCAGCCTTTGATTCTATTCCATAACATATGCTTATCCAGAATAGATCTCCACTTTTCACTAGACATGTCACACAAATTTGGGGCAATTATGGATTTAAACAAGAGGGTGATGGGAGATTTTAGATCTTGATTCTTAGGAGAATTTATTCAAGATGGATCTACAATAAATAATATAGGTGTGAATTTTATGCACACTCTCACCTACTTTGTTCAATCTTTAAAGTCTATATCAATGAGTTGGAGACTTGGAGTCGATGATACAATATTTTGTCGTGACTAAATGCTCTCTCTCTCTCTCTCTCTCTCTCTCTCTCTCTCTCTCTCTCCCCACAAGAAAACAAGAGGGAGCCCACAGTCCCCTCTACTCCCTCCGCGCCCACCTCCTCCATCCTTCCCACCCCACCGCTGTTGTGCAACAACAGCCCATCGTTGCTGCTATGCAATAGCTTAATCTAGCTATTGTGCAGTAGCAACAACAACTAGCACAAAGCACAAAGCTCACAGTTAGCCTATCCCTAATAATGTATACCCTTCATCTAAAGAACCTTATATCCCTAATAAAATCGTTGAGTACTATGTTGCCGCTAGCATGAATGCACTATTGCAATGATTCTCTATTCAATTCCTCCATAGGTGCCTTTTGGCATGAATTCATTCCCTTGTGCCTCTTGAAGATTTACATATATGGACCACATATGCTACATCATTATACACCATACCCACTGACTCACCCATCTCTATCTCCCCAGCACTAGAGACATAGAGGACCTTGAATCGGAATTGTTGATCCATGCCGAAGACATACTTTGACCTATCCTAGCCACTTTGCGCAACCACACAGTTGTCTACGGTTTCCCTTCACCCTGGTGCACTAATGTCATCCATCCCATTCACAAAAATGGTGACCCCATGAATCTTTGTAACTATCATACTCTCATGATCGGACACGATCAGTTGTCGATCAATTCTGAGGCAGATATCAGGAGACTACATGCTTTGAGCTAGGTAGGTTTCCGAGCTCACTATTACACCATAGACCATGTCTTCACTCTTTGAATTTCATCGAGGAAGCCAAACATAAGAGATAGAAGGTTACTATTGTTTTGTTGACTTCAAAAGCCTTCGATTTGGTCCCACGCTCCCTTCTCATCCAAAGGTTACGAGATCTTGGTTTCTCAACTTCAGAGCCTGAGTATATCCTCTTGCAAAATGTGACCAATGAAAGTTGTAAGGTTTGAAGAACAAGTAGAGCTAATGATTAACCTACCTCTGTGAGTCTTAGCCATATCGAATAATCTACAAGCAATTTGGTTGGACCAAAATAACACCCTATGCCACCACAATGTCACCAAGGAACTCTGATCAATATCGCATGGAATATTTCCATGTAATTGACATAAAGAACATCGTCGTGCGCCACTCACAACATAGAAGAGGGGTGCTCTTCAAAATTTAATGTGCAAAATATGAGATAAATAACAATCACTTTTGCATGACACCATTATTGACAAGGCTAAGAGGTGAGATAAAGAGCGAACAACTAGGTACCCCAAGTTGACATGCTCTTCTAGCATCTTTTCACAACCTACTCACATCTAGATTGCTAACATTGTAGGAGTCAAGATGATCAACTTCAGATTCTAAAAGTATTGATTAATCATCACCCCAACTTAAGCATCTTGGCTCCAGGTCATTGGCAGCCCATACAACCAACACCCAAGCCCAACTCGTGCTCAGACAATGTGTAAGGACAAGATCTAAGCATCCCACAGGTGCATATCTTTTATCCTCTTAATAGATATCAACTCAATGACCACCACTCTTGTATACACGCACAGTAGGGCCACTAGCATGCAAATGTACACAATTCATGCCACTTTATGCAAAACCATTGGGCAATCTTGGTTCCTCACTTTCAACAACAATCCAAAGTCATGTGTCGTCCAATAATGGGCCCTAACAAAATGTGTTCCCAACTGTCATGTTTTTGACATGAAATCATGTGTTTTGGGAAATTAAAAATGCAAGGCAAGTCTAGAAAGCTATGTTTTCACGTTTCCCAATCACTATGAATCATACTCTCATGCATACCCTTTTGTAGATCCCATGTTTTAAAATTTTTAAGATTCTTAGCATCTCTTAGGCGTGAGATAAAGTTGACCTTGATAGATGTTAACACACACGCGTACTCTTTTCCTTTTATTCTAAAGGCTTTTGCATCAATTTCAACTAAAAGCCTAGTATCTTCTCAATTACTACTTCCCATAGATCTTTCGCAATTGATACATCTGAAAACTTGAACTTCCTAATAACAATATGTACCATGGAGCTTGCAAGCATCTCTTAGAAAGATCCATCCATGCTTGTCATGATTTACAGACTTTCTAGATGCTAGAATAGCAACAAAGAGAGTAGACTGCATCATATAAGAGACCAAATAATTGTCTATGGCCCTCATAACTTGCCTTCATTACTTGTCACACTTGTTTTTTGTTGTTCTTGTTATGTCTTGAGATAGGCTTCACATGGAAAACTCGACAACAGCTATTGTTTGACATTAAAGAAGGGCAAAGCAATTATCTTTGCAGGAAAAGCTGCTCCAACTTGGAAGCAGAAGCTTCGTTTATGTCTTCCATACAAAAAATCGTACATACGAGAAAAAAATGTAAATACAAGTAAATAACATCTAGTAGGAACGCCAAAACATACAAAAGAAAACCTATAGGCTATACATATAAAGAAAGGGAGAGAAGGAGAGTTACCTCAAGGGCATCCCTGTACCTAGCTACCTCAATGAGTCTGTCAATTGCCGAGGCTAATGTGCCTCTGCAAAAGTTGTTCCCTTCATCGAGCCAATTGAAAATCACCGGTAAAACCGAGGTTCCACGCTTAGAGTACTCCAACCTCCCTTGCAAAGAATCAGGCGAGAGTGAACTATTCTGAGAACTAATTAGTGCGGTGGTCCGACCTAAAGTCATGCTTGTTAAAAGAACTCGATTCTCGCAATTTGAAGCCCTCTCGGCTTGGAGCTCTTCGATCCACTCTCGTGACGACAACTGAGATGAAAAAGTTCTGACAAACAATCCACTTTGGATAGGCCAGCATCTCCAGAACAACTGGTTGGAACTCCAGTTTTGTGGATTGAAAGTGAAACAAAACCCAATTCTCGAATAGCATTCGCTGCATTTGCCATAGCTATTCCAACTTGAAAGATTCTGTTTGGAAAAATCTAAAACTTTGCTTGCGGTAATGGATCTTGAGCTGGACCGGCAATGCAAATACTTCAAAGATTTTTTATGAGCATTTGCAATCTCACAAGTGTTGGTTTTTAGGCCTTGAAGAAGCCTAAAACACAATAACACAGTGCCAGTTCTAGGTGTAAACATGTTCCGAATGCGGAATCCATTAAATTGAGAAGCCAAAGTTATGCACATATGCGTGATTCCGATTGCACGATTGATGAGAACCACCAATGATCGGACAAATGCATCGAAAAACCATTGGCGCTTAGAAATATCTCAGCTAGCCACGCATTCCCGTGCTCTTGCTCTCGCCATCAGGCACCCTTAGACCCACGCTCACCTCATCAAAAAGAAACCCTAAACCTTAAACCTAAAACCCTAAACCCCCCTAGTTTCTGTTGGCAAGATTTCTAATTTTTTGCAATTAGGTGCCCAATCAGTCCCTTATAAAAAATGATGAAATGTCTTTGGTTCATAAAGGAGAATAAGGGACTTGGCTCTTTTTTATTGAGACAAAGATTGTGGGAAGATCCTTTTTGCCACATAACATAACGGAGTACCTTTTAGGGGAGAGGGGAGACTTTGGGTGGGGGAATCCTTGCCCTAAGGGACCCAGAGAAGGCAAGAGCGCTTAGGGCATTGCTCGAGCTATGCAAGCAAGCTTGAGGTGAATTGGCTTTCCCATATCTAATGCCACAAGTGCGAGTCTCTTTTCTTGCGATTACATTTTTTTTAAAGTTTATGAAAATAAGGACGAATGTTCATGTGGACAACCAATGATGATTAATTGTTGCATAGCGCATGGACCGTGTGATTTGCAGTAGCCAATTGTCGTTTGCCATCCACATGAAGATTATTTTGGAAGGTTCCATGCTCAGGTGTCAAAATTCATTGGGTGTCCACATGAGAGGTTTAATAGAAGCTTTTTATCCTTGTAAAGCACATGTCAATTCTATTCAATAATGTGGTTCCAAAATATGAAAAAAAAAAAAAACACTTTACATACACTTGAAATATTGCACGAGAAGTCAAGTTCCCAAGGGCAACATTAGAAAAATGGACCAATGGTGTGGTAGTAATTCAAGTTTCGGCTTGCAACAACTCACTTACACTTTCTAAGCTAGTTTGGAAGAGGGTCTGACATCTCATTTGCCAAGTGAATAAACATGGATTATAAGAAATTAGATCGAGGAATCTAACTTGTTGCTAGTTTGAAACCACTCTTATTAGTTGATATCTTGATCATATGCAGATTTGTCTTCAGTCTGCAACTCATTGAGATCGACTTGAGATTTTCAAAGGCTAAATTTGAGTTTTGCATTTCACCAAGCCTAAATGACATACAAGGATTTGGAAACATGCCTACATATATTGGATTTCTCAATTGCAAACATATCACATGATGGAAGGGAATGTTTGGTGTATTCCATGGACTAGATAAATTGTAAGATTGTTGATCCTTAGAAATTAAAGCCACAAATAAACCTTGTTGAGCTCAATTCTCTCATAAATGTACATGTATCGCATCCATGTCTAATATTGAGGATTTGAAATAATTCTTGACATGGATATTTGGCCTTCCAGTTGTTGAGGATTATTAGTTATGCCTCAAAATTTCATTCAAGGCTAGATTTGTAATTCACACTTCCATTCATTTCATGGTTAGAAATCAGTGATATGGGCTTATGCCATAGCCATATTGGTAAATTGGTCAATTTTTCAAAGTTAGCTAGCAATTATTGATTAGCATTCCAATTTTTGTTTGGATTATCTCATATTCTATTGTATGTTGGTGATTTCAATGAGTGTACTTGCTATGGGAAAGCCATTAGACAACGATTCAATGATTGCATGCCAATTATGTTGTCAAAACACCTTTAGATTAGATTTTTGGTCAAATTTGGTATAAAAATTTGATTTTTGGGCTATAAATTGATAGTGAGATTTGATATCTAGCAAAATCAAAACTTTTAGTACATTAAGAGAGTTGTTTTGATTGTAAGAATGACTGATTGTACTTGCATGAGGTTAAGATCCATTAGAACATGCCATAAATATTAAATTTTGGATCAATAACAAGGTTTTTTATTAAAATTTCCTAAAAACTCGTGGCACATCACATGCAATAGTTGTAAGTGTTCCATTTTATTGTAACAACGCTTTTCATATTTACTTTTTTTCCAAGATGATATTTACGCAATTGCTTGTAATCGTTTTTTTGAGAAATCAGATCCGAAACAAATTTTCGATATATAGAAGCAATTTTCTAGTAATTGTGGGTAGAAGTAACAAACCATAGAAGTCAAACAAATTTGAAAAAAACAATAATTTTTTATGATTTTTGGGTCTATTAGAACTTCGATTCTTAGATTTGATTTAGGACTCTATGTTGGCTATTTTGAGAGTATTTTGGACTTTGAATCAAGCTACTAAATACTTTTTAAGATTGCTTGAGGCTTATGCCTGATTTGTCAAAGATTGCTAGTAGCGTTTTTTTTTTTTCAAAAATCAATTCTCACTCGTTATTCATCGTCAATATAGGTGTCTTTATAAAGTGCAACCTCTTATTGGTTTCCTAGTGATCACATATGTGGATAGTACAACTTAGGGCAACATGGCAGGCATTAAGCTTGGATGCACACACAAAATTTTGTGCATAACTAAGCTTGAAGGTCAAAACATTCATGGATTCAGATTAAGAGAGAGTGTTGGATTATTCTCCTGATGATCGACTGATCGTTTTTAATCTTCTTACTCAGCTCTACAGTTTTATGCATGTTTCGTCTGCAAAAGTACACAGAAATCGCTCACATGTAGATTCCACTAGTAAATTTCCAAGAAGTACTAACTGGATGGATGCCATCTCACTATTATGATTTATGACATAATCAATTGTCCTATTGGACACCCATTATTTGCTTAGTATAAATAGTTGATCATACTTTATTTCAATTCAAGCAATTCAATCATGCAATTCAAGAATGAATGTTGATCCATCATTCAACATAAGGATAGCCCAACCACTATCTAACGTCTCTTGAAACCAATCCTCTAGTGACATGTCCCTATCACGCACCATTTTAGGAGGAGGAAAAAATGGACATCTCCTTGCATCCACACCTGCACCGCTCTACACCGCAATTGCACCACATTCCAATCACAATACAACCGTAGTAGATCGCACTTGCACTGCAAGGGAGGCACAACATGAGCATCTAATTGTCACCAATGACCAAACTTAAGAAATTACATCTGACAAATCTTTCGAGATTTTCGCATTTTGCACCCGACGAATTTCCATCCGACAAATCTTTCAGGATTTTCACATTTTGCATCCGACGCCGACAAATCTGTCAGGATTTTCGCATTTTGCATCCGACAAATTTTCATCTGACAAATCTTTCGGGATTTTCGCATTTTGCATCCGACGAATTTGTATCAGATGTTGCATTCGACGATTTTGAATCCGACGTTGCATCCCATGATTTTGTATCTGACGTGCATCCGACGACTAGAATTCATGTTTCATAAGTCTACTTCTGATTTACTCCAAATTCAGACCATTACATTTGACAAATTTTCCTATAAAGGCTTTACCATTGCATACCCAATTTTTGTATCCGAACCTGTCAAGCACATATTAGTTCTGAATTACCTCTGATATCCAAGTTCTCACGTCCTAGAATAGATTTGCATCCGACGACGTGCAATCAACAATTACATATGAGACTGTAACCAACAACAGATCTGATAGTTCTTAAACTTTCAAAGATTTTACATCTACGAGTGTGGATTTTACATCTGACGAGTGTGGATTCTACATCCAACATTGTCACTCAAGTTACACCCGATGAGCTTCTACTCAGATCCGACAGACCCATTCTAAATCTAATTATATTCTAAGGTACTGTCAACCAAATATTACAAAAAATCAAAACAAAAAGAGTTGAATCAGACCAGTTCTCATGGCCAATATACCTGAAGAACTTCTGAATGAGATCACACCGAGCGATAATCCAAATGATGAGAACAAATCTTATCGTCTTAGATCTCAGGTGAATCAAGACCCTAGGCCATCTAGATGGAGGCCTAATCAATTTTACAACTCTGACGATCAACATTTTCAACATGCAGCTAATCATATAGCAAGCTTTAATAAACAAACGCACCGAGGTTAGAACTACCAAAGTTCGACAATAATTTGGACCCTCATAGATTTTTACAAATCTTTGAGAATGCATGTGAAGTATATGGTGAATATATGGATAATGCAAAAGTCCAACTATTTTCAACGACCATGGTTTATAAAGCATGAGAGTGGTTTTTTAAGCTGGATCGTGATGATAGACAAGATTGGTTAGAACTGAAAGAGTCTTTTATTAAGCAATTACAACCTTTTAGACTCACTGAGAGCCCATTCGTACGACTTAGTAACATAAAAAAAAAAAAAGATGAAACGTCCATCTATTGTGACAACCAAAGCACAAGGGTAATTCTTTTGGTTTACTACATGATAGAGTTACAGGCAGCAAATTACTTCACTAAGGAGCACCACCTCGAATTTAATAATCAGCTGAATCTGAAGATAAAAAATTTTCAAGATCCACAATAAGGGGGAGTGTTGGATTTCAATGCTCAGGCTCAAATCATTTGGTAATGAGCATCCTGAAAAACTCTGTGTATACTTATTCTTGAAAAACACAAAAAAAAATTATGAAGGCTCGAGTTTCCAACAAAGGATTGAAAAATTCAGGACCAAATTTTTCCGACCCAAGCCTATTTTTTGACCCAATGTTATTCTTGTCAAAGAGAGATTTTTCGACCCTTGGTAAGGTCGGATTAGTTCTAATTTTTTCGATTCTGGATCCTGGGATCGGATCGGGTCTAATTTTTCCGAGCATCTTCGACCCTAGATCGGATCGGATTGGGTCTAAATTTTTTGGATGTCTTTGATTCTGGATCAGATCAGGTCTAATAAATCCGACCCTTTGTATAAAATCCAACCCCTTGTACTGTCAACTCGAAAATCCGACCCACGTCGCGACGTTGACAATCCGCCTACTTCTATACATAACTCACTGACAAAAACGACGGCTACCTACTATAGGACAAATGTAGTTAATCAACTAGATAATGTTAGCTTTCAATGTACTGATCAACTGACTTCCAATCATCAAGAAAGATCTACATTGGAGTCAATGCACTGATCAAGCTGTCATCCTACATGCATTTTGTTGTAATAAGTTAAGTTAAGTTTTCAAGTTTTACGCAATCAGTTAGTGATCAACAAACTCAATTGAAGCAATTTTGTGCCTACAATTTTTGTGCCCACCTTCATGCATTGTACGTATGTTTCTAATATCAATCTGAGTTCACTTTTGTTCCACTACTGTTTTTGTTCTATTGCGCATTGTAATATCTAATCCATCTTGAACTCGATCTTTATTGGTAATTGCCGCATTTCTAATCCACACTTGCTCACCATTTCCGCTGTAAGTATCGATTTTCTTTGATTTTCGATGTATACATCCTCAAAGGTCCATCCTGGAAAATTGAAATTTCGTAGCCAAGGTCCTTATGTTGTTAAAAAAAATCTTTACAAATGGTGTTGTACAATTAGAAATATTAGAAGGCATACCCCTAGATACATTGGTTACTGGCAGCCGACTATGGAGGTACTATGAGGATACCTTTACGATAAGCCCTATGTAAAATGTACTTCCATCTTTACCTTCCATTTTTTTCAATTTTTCCTTCCAATTTTTTTCACCTAATCATATCAAGTCATGTTTCAAATAGTTTCGTCAATGTAAAGAGTTGATTCTAAACTTGGTGTTGATAAGCACTATCGTCACACAAGTCAGTGGCATAAGCTAAACTGATGCGTAGAGAAGGAACTAAAAACTCTACTGGCATAACAGCTTCTTGGTCATATACCAACTCAAATGGTGTTTTCCAACCCGTGGCTCACTTCAGCATTGTTCGATATGCCCAGATAGTAGAGAATAACTTCATTTCCCAGTCTGATCGACTTGTTTCTACTATCTTTGTTAAGACTCTACAAATCATTTTACTCATAGATTCAGCTAATCCATTACATCTAGGATCGTACGGGGTGCTCTTTCGGTGTATAACGAAGTAATGAGTCAGTAAACTATTGATTACTTCATTAAGGAACTGAGAATCTCGATCACTAACAAGCTCTATTGGACAGTCAAATCAAGTGATAATGTTTTCATAGAGGAAGTGTGCTACATATTTTGCATCTGCTTTGCGCGTTGCTCTAGCCTCTATCCATTTTGTCGCATAGTTAGTGACAATCAAGATGTATCGAGATTGTGTGCCACGTGCTGTTGGACTAATAGGTCCAACAAAATCAATACCTCATTTGTGAGATGCTTGACTTTCAAGCATTGGAGTAAGGAAATTGTGGTCAGCTTTTTTGGTATTCTTTGCGCATTGACAAATGTTGCAAACTTTTACATAAGCATGGGTGTCTTTGAATAAGGTTGGCCACCAAAATCTGGCGAGAAGAACTGCCCTAGTTGTAGCATCGGAGGAGAAATGTCCACCCCCAATACCTTTGTGTTTCAAGGCAATAATCTAGCGGACTGTAGATTCATGTGCACAATGTCGTGTAATACCGTCAACATCTAACTTATATAGTTATCTCGCAATAAGATGATATGGCAAGGATTTCATAATAAGTTTTATTTTTTGCGGTTTTGTCAACAAAGCATCTATTTCCATAGTGACTAGATATCCAGTGATATCATTTGCCCATACCAGAGTCACATCTATATAAAATAGACATGTATCTGGTAACTCATCGTTTATTGGCTCATCAGATGCTTCAACATTAGATAATCATGAATGATGATCAGCCAAAAAATGTTGTGATCCCTTTTGAATGACAACTCGAAAGTTGAATTCTAAAAGAATCAACAGCCATCGTGCAATTCGTCCTGTTTTGCATGGTGTATTCAAGAGATAAAGAAGAGCATGATGGTCGGTATAAAAGACAAAAATCTGGCCTAGCAAATAATGTCAAGATCCTATAATAGTTAGCGTGACCCATGAAAATGTAGACTCAGTGGATCGTTCCTAGTGGTGGCAGATCGACAATGATCTTTATCTTTGACAGGTCTGTGGCAATCCCATGTCTGGATACTATATGGCCAAGGATTAGGCCATGTGTCACCAAAAACTGACACTTTTCTGGATTCAGGGATATCTGATACTCGCGTCATTCCTTTAGCACTTTTTTGAGATTGGATAAGTGCTCGGAGTTAGGTCCATGCACGCATAGATCATCCAAGAAAATCTCCAGAAATCTTTGCAAATACTCTTTGAATGCCGCCTGCATAACTCGTTGAAAGGTACTTGGGGCATTGCAAAGTCCAAACGACATCACCTTGTAGCCATAGGTTCTCCATTTTGTGGCAAATGTTGGCTTGTGCTGATCTTGCGGTGCTATCTTCACCTGATTGTAGCCATTGAAGCTATCCAGGAAACTGTAGGCTTCTGCTCCTGCTACCCGGTCTAGGACACTTTTCATAGATGGTAAGGGAAAATGATCCTTCTTGGTGACTGCATTTAACGCTTTCAGGTTCACACAGATCCACATCTTGCCATTCTTCCTTAATACCATGACTATTGGCGACACCCATTCAGTGTGCTCGATTTCATAGATGAAATTAGCATCTAGCAATTTCTACAACTCTTGCTTGATCAGCTCTGTATAATTTGGGTTGCAGCGATAGTAACAACTCACCTTGGGGACTACTCCATCCACCAAGGGTATAATATGCTAGACTACTGTTGGTGGAATACCCTTCATATCACTATAATTACAAGCATTGAGCTGCAACATCATAATTACTATGTCGTCTAAGGTATAGTTCTTGAAGGTTTCTGTTATCTCGTGAACTGGCATTCGGCAATATTCCTCTTTCAGCATATTGATCTTAACCCGACTCGTAATCTTTGGATTATCAATCATCTGTGAAGAAGATGATGCTGCGTCTGGGTCCATTCGGATTGACTTCAAGGATTCCAACACCTTCTTTTTTCTCTTTCTGCTCATGTAGTTGGGTTCATCCTTGTTGTCCTTCTTCAGAACTGGCATGACATTCACCTCATGATTGCAAATATCAACATCCACCGTGGCTATTGCCTCCTCTGACAGATCACTCCATCGGATCACCTGGTTGTAACATTGTCTCAATTGATTCTTTCTGTTGGCAGGTGCCTTGGGTGGATCTATCTTGGAGACTTTAGCCATTTGGATTTCTGTGGTGGTTAAGCTGGTACTTTCTTAGTTTCATAACAATCTGGGTCCATATGTTGCAGGACCTGCTCATCAGTCAGCTCAGTCTCCTTGTTGTACGTAAAAGCATGTTGCCAAGGAACTAAATCATCGTGAACAGGGTTCTCAATAGCTTTCGGTGATAGGCATGCAACATTGATCATGTTCACCCCAAAAGTGATTGGTGTGTCCAACGTGTAGCACTTGGGTGAAGATGTGCTGGGTTCTGGATCCGAATCATGTTGACAAGCATGCCCAACCATATAGTCAACAGTTGTCAGTGCGTCCGTCCATCTCATGATATTCGTTTCAGAATCGTAATGACCTCCCCTGGCTTGCCTTGGGCGATCAATCGTATGATCTGAAGAAACAAAACGTTTCTATTACTAAAGCTTTGTTAGCTTTCAGCCCTCAGTTTGACAAAAAGACACGAAGCAAAAATGTTCGTGAACACCCTGACAAAGAGACACAAACACGAAAAGATTGCGAAAGAAAATTTTTCGTGATACAGCAGGAGAAAGTAAGTCAAATGGCTCGAAGCGACACGAAAATCTTCGAGACACTTTTTGACCTTCACGCTCCAAAGGATCAGGAAGATCATGCAAGTACCATGAAGTACAAACCCTGATTTGATATGATGACATCAGTGGAAGAGCATTTGGACGTGTCTAACCCATTTCGCTTTTAATCCATGATTAGTTATAGATTGTTTAGTCTATCTAATTTGGTATGCTACTCTGAATGTATAAGATACATACAGTAGCACAGGACACTAGTAGAAGTCCATCTGTGAGCGAGACAAGTTTTGTGAGCAGGATCCTCAGAGATCCAAGAAGTCCGCTAGTAAGCGAGACATTACTCGTGGGAGAACATCGCTTCTCTCGCGCCAACGCATTGTGTGGGTCTGTCATACAACGCTCAAAAAGCAAGAGGATCAATAGATGATACTATAGCTATTACGCACATATCACTCTTAATTTTGTCTGATCTTGAATGAATTATTGTCTGCTATCGCTTGTGTTTCGCACACTGGTTCAAATTTGTTGAATGTTGTATTAATCTAAAACGTAGGTCAAAAGTGTCTGTCTACATTTTGGAGGATTGTAGAAATGATATAGCCGACAGTGATCAGTAATTATATCTGAAATCCATCCGAATTGTTTTTCGTTCACGATTAATTTGATTTCACTTCGGCAATGTCAATATCAAAGCTCGTTCACGTTTCGTTTCGTTTCGTTTCAGAGTCTGATTGATATTTGTAATTTGCATTTCACATTTTCGCTGGTATCAGAGCCCACTTGTCATAGTCTGACATAGCCAGAAAGCTATCAGATCCAGGAGACTAACCATTCAAACAAAGAACCATCAACAAGTGAGAACATAATTAATTCACAATAATGGCTTCAATAAATATCATACAATCCAAGATCTGTACGATCCTCAATTGATCAGGATCTAACTTCCTAGCATGAAAGGTTAAGACCTCGCTGATATCAAAGGGAGAATGATTATTTCCTTGGGTAGATGACACCGAGGAGATGCCTACAACAACAGACAAGGAGCTACGCAAATGGAGGGAGAAGAATGACAAGTAGAATGCTTGCTCAAGTTCTTGTGCATCAAAGGTAGCATTAGAATGCTTTGCCATTTCTAGCTTTTGTAGCTTGTTGTGCAAAGATCTTAGCCAGAACATTTGGGATCTTAGATCCATTCAAGATCCACTTTTTTCACATGGTATCAGAGCAAGCTGGCCCTATTTTTAGTAAGGTTTTCATTTATGGTGATATTTGGATGTTTGATCAAGTTCTAGCATGATTATTGTAGTGGGTTTCTTTCCTGCCTAACCTCAATCCAAGATCTAATCAACCTAGCATCAAAGAGACAAAGTTAGTTGTCACGCGTAGATTCGTTCCCATGAGAGCGATAGTATAGTTCAGATTTCAGCATGAATCGAAGATCCACATCTAACTCTAACATCCATTAACCCTAAGCATTAACACTCCATCCAATAACATTAGCTCTTTCTCTCTCTCCCTTTCTCCCTCATAAAAAGTATAATAACATGCAATCCCAATAACAATCAGATCTAACAATTAGCAAAATCCAAAATAAGCATGAGAGATAGAGGAAAATTGATAGAGAGCAAGGACATTCATCAATCCATTTTTCAAGAGAACCAATCTGCTTTATTGGAATGAGAAAATGAACATCTGTAGGAACTCAAGTTGGTCCCTTTTTATAGTGAGAGGAGGACACTGGCCTCTGAATCCTATTGGTCCATTTCGGCCTCCCTAATTATTCAAATTTAAAAAAGAGTGGGAACCATCCAAATTGGAGGGAAACCCAACTTTATTCACTAACTTGACATTTAGGCCCTGCAACATTAAAAGTCGTAAAAAGGCCTGAAGTCCTTTTATTGACTTTCTAATCAATCAAATCTCTATGTGATCATGGGGTTGGACTTAGACACGCAAGGTGCCAAATCCCTCTCACTTATTAGCTAAGGTTAGGGTTGACTTGGGATCTGCAAACCCTCCAACAGTATCCCCCACCAAAACTGGTGGCGGTCCCACGACACCTGCGAGATGTAGTTACTGAGGACTTTTATTGGCTTCGCAACGAATCTTTATTAGGTGATACTGCACCTTCTCCATAAAGTCGAGTCGGGCAGTGTTAAAATCCAAATTATGCGACAAAAAACAACGATGAGCTTCGACAATCCACATGGAAGTTGTCTATGACGTGAAGCGAGATTCCCAGGAGGCTCCCATCATTGTTACATGAAAATATAGTCGAGCAACCGGCAGCTGATCCTTGATACTCTTTGAGGCCATCGGCTTATTTGGATCGAATGCCAAAGGAGGAAGGCAATCATCCCATCTAGTTGCCACTGATGCCAACGGAGTTAAATCTTTTGCAAACACTGCCGATTGTCTCACTGTCGGGCTGGGAGAGTGTATATACTCCCACAAGTACGCTTGTAAGGCCCGGTGGAAATCCATTAATATTGTCCAAGTGAAAGGTTGATGCATGATTGGCCAATTTGGTGCATGGATCGTAATTTTGTCCATTGACATTCCCAAATCCTTCCATTTATTTCGTCATGGCATTGGTACATAATACAGATCTACCCGCAATTGGCGAGGGCTGGCCACATAACTCCTGATAGATTTCGGAGTTTTCTCAAAAATGGTAACTCTCCAAGCCAGCTGCTCTCCCAATGCTGTTATTTTATCCAATTTTTTGTCGGCTTCTATCTTAGAGGTCTTAAATTTAAGGACCCAACCACCATGCGAGGACTCATGAGGATGTTGCGATAAAATTTTTTGAATCTGGTCCTCGATGCTGATTGGACTTCTGAATAATGGTGTGGTCCTTGATGAAGATGGACCCACTTGCACTGCTTGTGAAATTGGCTGTTGTTCTTCAACATCTGGAGCTCCACCTGGTCCATGCCCGAATCCAGCCCTGTATCCATTGGTCCTGTAGTTTGGTGCAGAGGGGAGAATTGCGGCATGATCGGTATTGAGATTTGTGGTCCAGCTTCCAACACCTAAGCGACAGCCTTTTCATAGGCACTGATGATTGCTTTAGCCTTTTCCAACTCAGTTGAAGCTGCACCTTTGTATTTGTCAAAGCGGCCTTGGAATCCCTGAAGCGCCACTTTGTAAGTCTCAATTTTTTTGAACAAATACGCAATCTCCGTCGGAGTTACCGGATGATCTGGTATTTGCGTCTAAAGATACGCATCACGCTCAAGGGCGGTCACATTCAATTCACCTTAGAGACGTGTGTGATCTTGCTCTTCCATTTGCAGTTGACCTTGTAGCAGCTGCACTTGTTGCTTTGCATCCTACATGGCCTTGTCCACCTGATCTTGTGCGATTGTCAGGGCATTCTGCAGGGAGTTGACGTATTTTTTGAGGCGATCAGCCTGTTGTGCCATCTTCTTCTCAGCTTCGGATTTTTCTTCATGCTGCTTGGCGATCTTCAATTCTCTATCCAACTGAATAATCTTTTGGTTGATAAGAGTATTTTTGGATCCCATATCTGATATTCTCTGTTCCATTTCTTTTTTCTTATCCAGCATAGACTGGATCACTTGAGCAAGGCTTGAGACCAAACCGAGAGCATCACCAGAATCTACTGACGTGGAGGTGGTAGCAGCAGAAGGACCTGATGGTACTGTCCTTGGTTGGCGAGAAATAGGTGCCAGTATCTCTACTTCTTCAAAAAGATCTTCCTCTTCATAGCCCTCAGGCACTGTGGCGTCAAATGCTTCGGTGATTTTGCAACTTGTCCGACCCGAAGTGTGGCTAGTGCGGCTTCATCTTGAGGTTTCTAGGATAACTGGCATGAATATTCAACACCAACAGTGGTATCATGGAATTGTTCAAATCCTCTTTCAAGGGATTGGAGTTCAAAGGGCGCAGGGCTCTGGGGCATTTCAAAAACTTCGAAGGCCCCAAGGGGGTTGGAATCGTCGAACATATCCATAAAGTACTGCGTGTTTGGTGAAATAGCTTCAGTGTGATGGTAGCTTGGACAACTGTGATGGGAATGGTAGTCCCAATGGTCACAGACTTTCCTTGAGTGGAAGCAGAGGCGAGGGAAGCATCAGAGGCAGGGGGAATAGGAAGTTCAGTGCAAACAACAATAGGGGGTGGAAGCGCAGCTGACGATGTATGCCTAGTACAACGTCGTGATGTGAAAGGCGAGTCAGATGATGATCTCGCTACGTGGATGATGTCGACTATGTGAACTAGAGGCCTGGTGAGATGACTCGGCCGGTGCGTCTTCATAAACCGAAAGCACAGAATCCAAGTGAAAGCCAGAGATTTTGTTTTCAAGGTGGAAAGCCGCTAGAAGAGATAACAAGGAACCAGCATCGAACTGTTGCTTTTATGGCTCATTTGAGCTCACTAGAAACAGTCTTGAACCAGTTATATGGTTCAAGAGAGGCCTTGGCTATCTTGACATAGGACTCGACTATCCTATGTAGGATCTAAGAAGTAATGTGGTCTTTTCTGAGACTGCCAACCATCAAAAAATTATTCAGGAGCTGGACAGCAGCGTGTATGGCAGGCTCAGTAATGGCATCGAGGAGATAGTCGTCATTGGTCCAATGCAAATCATTTGTAAGGTCAATGTAAGGCTTAATAGCCTGTTTGGCCTGCTTATGGTTGGGTGAGGCTTGGGTACCAGACGCCATGCCTATGGCAGCTAGGGCGGCCTCAATTATGCGCACCTTGTGTGTGGCTCCTTGGAAGGTGATGTAAAACTTGGATTTCTCCTCCTTCCACGTACTGAAGGCAAGAGCATTAAAATCCATATTAATTCTCCCGAAAAAGCTCTCTCATGAATACCCATTGCAGTAAACAGAGGCTCTGCAAGGGTCATCCACTGAGTGACCATGCTTGTGCTAGGAAGTATCATGATATCCGTTGCAGATGGGACATCATGATGGATAGTATAACGAGGCGACTGAGATGTATTTGTGGAAGACATGATGATCAGAAACGGAAAGTAAGACGCTCAAGTGTATAACAATAGTTCAGAGAGTTTGGAAGGCTTTGGTCACTGGAAAAATTGGCAAGAGCTTCGCTAGCACAAGTGAGGAATGAATCAAATTCAGCCAACTTATAGGTGAATTTGGAGGGTCCATTACACTGAATACTAGTTTGGCTAATCAATCTGAACAAAAATTTGCAGGCATGTATAGTACTGTGAAAATAGGCTAAAAAAATCTCGGCGAAGGTTTCTGAGGCTCTGAACCTATCCGACGAATGTTTTCCAGGGTTGGCGAAGGATGAACCTTCACCCAAGAGGGTCCTTCGCCCAACTACTGTCGTAAGTGCATTTATCCAAGATCTGAACCTATGGCCGACCTAATTTTGACATTTTAAGACCATCTAGCATGTCAGCGAAGGTTCCTAATGAGAGTAAGGTGCTCGGCGAAGGTTCCCAAAATGGCATATTGATGATTATTCACCTGACTCAAAAAATGGAACTTTTTTGGAAAAGAACCTTCGAGGCTCAGCGAAGGTTTTTGATACTGTATAGGCCACATCTGACCAAAACAGTGATTTTATAAGTCATTTTCCATCAAAAATACTTTTCTTCCTTTTTCCATACTGATGACTCTCCTGAGTTTTGCTCATCAGTCTTTTCTTAGTTTTTTTTTTATTACTGTCTTTTCCAAACAAAACTTAACAATTAAATATTGAAAACAAAAAAGGTGAAAACAAAATAAAGGTAAAAAAATCATTGAGATCAAGCTTGTTAAACTGGCAGAGCAGGCTGCCAAAACTTGCGTAATCGGTTGTCATTCATTGGAGTATCAAATCGTTTTCCATCCAAGTGCTCAAGAATTACTGCGCCATAGTTCAGGATTTCTTTTACTTTATATGGGCCTTCACCGGTAAACTTCAATTTTCCCTTGATCAGCTTGGTTTTGTACATCAGTGCAAAATCTCCTGCTTTCATATCCTTTTTGTGCAATCAACGATCGTGCCATGTCTTTCGGCAGGCTTTCTCTACTGCTAACGCATGAATTGTCATCAATCGTGTTTCACATAATTTGTGCAACGATTTGTGACGTAGTTGTAAAGACTTATCATCATTTAATCATTCTATTGTCGCTATGCGTAAAGATGGGATTAAAAATTCAATCGGCATAACAACATCTTGACCATAAACCAGTTGAAAGGGTGTTTGATTTGTACTATTTTTGTAAGCGGTTCTGAATGCCCACAATGCTGCATACAATTTATGTTCCCAATCAGACCGACTTGCTTCAACTGTCTTCGTCATAATAGTGCAGAGAATTTTATTGGAAGATTCAGCCTGGCCATTCCCTCTAGAATAGTAAGGAGTGCTAAATCGGTGTATAACAAAAAAATCTTCCAGTAAACACTTTATTGTTTGATTAACAAAGTGTGTACCCCGGTCACTAACAATCTCGATCGGACATCCAAATCTGATTATAATATTTCCATAGAGAAACTTGGCCGTAGATTTCGCGTCAGCAACTTTGACAGCTTTGGCTTCAATCCACTTGGTCATATAGTCAGTTGCTACAATAATGTATCGGGCCTGAGATCCTCGCGTGGTAGGATGTATAGGACCAGCATAATCCAGTTCTCATTTTTCAAATGGTGCTTGTGATAAAACCGGATGCAAGGGTTCATAGTTCTATCCAGTAGGCCGTCGTGCTCGCTGGCAAACATCACATGTCTGAATATAAGTTTTTGTGTCCTTATAAAGCATAGGCCACCAACAACCTGATTGCAAAAGTTTGCAAACAATAATATCTGTAGAGAAGTGTCCTCTGCCATGCCATCATGTGAAAACATGATTAAATCTGAGATTTCATGTGGTAACACACATCTTCGTAGAATATTGTCTGATCCATGACGATATAGTTGTCCTGCAATCAATTGATAAGGTCGAGCCTTATGAATCAATTGTCTCTTCTGTACTTTTGTCAAAGAGTCATTCGGTTGTCCTAGCATCAGGTACTCAACAATTTCCGCTGCCCACTCAGGTACTGCTTCTACATAGAACAATGCAGCATCTGGTAATTCATCATCCACTTCAGTATTAAGTGGTGCAGATTCAATTCACGAAACGTGGTCGGCTAGATAATGTTGCTTCCCCTTTCAAACCACAATTTGAAAGTCAAATTCAGTCAATAATAGTAACCATCTTGCAATACGTTCAGTATTGCACGTCTTGTTTACCAAGTAAAGTAACGACTGTTGATTTGTATAAAATGCAAAGTGCATTTCCATGAGGTAGTGACAAAATTTCCTAACATAAAAAATCATGGCTAACGCTTCATGTTCTGTTGTTGAATAGTTCTTCTCCGGATCTATAAGCTGTCTGCTTGCAAATCATATAGGATAATCCTTCTTATAATTACCTGGCTGCGTCAAAACTAATCCAATGGCATATTTTGAGGCATCCGTGTGAACATGAAATTCAACTGTCCAATCTGGAGAACGTAGTATCGATGCTGAAGTAAATGCTTTTTTTTTGTTTTTTAAAGGCTTCTAATGCCTCTACTGTCCAAATAGGAACAGTAGTCAGTTTGTAGATAGGTCTTGCTAAATCCGCAAAGAAGATAATAAAAATTCGATAGTAGTTCGCATGACCCATAAACAAGTAAACTCCGCGAATCATTGTTGGCGGTGGCAATTCCAAAATAACCTTGATTTTAGAATAATTTGTGGCAATGCCATGTCTCGATATCACATGCCCAAGCACAACTCTGTGGAAAACCCATATCTGACATTTTTCTGGATTTAAGAGAAATTTGATATTTGTGACATCTTTCAAATAACTTTTCCAATCGATCCAGATGATCTGTATTTGTACTATATGGACTCCCAGATCATCCAAGTAAATTTCAAGAAATTTCTGTAGATAATCTTTAAAAGCAAATTGCATTGCTCTTTGGAATGAACTTGGTGCATTACAGAGTCCAAACGACATTACTTTGTAAGCATAGGTGTCCCATTCTGTTGCAAAAGCTGTTTTGTGGCGATCGGCAGGTGCAATCTTAACCTGGTTATAACCACTAAATCCATCCAAGAAACTATAAGCTTCCGCTCCAGCAAGGCGATCCAAAATGCTTTCAAATAAAAGGTAACGGAAAGTGATTCTTCTGCGTCACTTTGTTCAAAGCCTTGAGATTCGCACAAATTCTCAATTTTTCATTCTTCTTAGGAACAATGACAATTTCAGTGAAACCCATTCGGTATGCTCGATCTCATAAATGAAATCGGCATCAAGCAGTCTCTGAAGTTCTTTCTTTATCAGATCCGCAACATTAGGATTACATCAATAGAACTTTGTAACCTTTGGAACTGCATCAGGTACTAGAGGTATGGTATGTTCAATTACTGACGTCGAAATACCCTTCAGATCTTGATAAGTCCATGCAAAGAAATCTTGATATCTACTAAGTAATGTTCGGAGTGCTTGATACTGTTCAAGATTAAGTTGTGATCCAACTTGTACAATCTTGTCTGGTTCTCCTAGTTCGACAAGATTCATTGGCTATGTCCAAGCTTGGCCATCGTAAACATCTTTCGATTCTGGCATCTGGTCTTCGGGTTCACGATGTGCTTTAGGTAACATGATAACCACATCATCCAGTGTATAGCATACAAAATGTTCGGGCATATCATGCTGGACTACATCTGCTTGTTCCTTTTCGAAAGGACTTGTCTTGGATCTTCGCTTAGCCTTCTTAGTAGGAATCGATCGTGGAGGTGATGACTTCCGAGATGATGATGTCTTGCTAAAACTCTAACTTGTAGAGTCATCCTGAACTTTTTCTTTTCCTTTATCTAGTAAGGGTGGCACATTTTTTGAATCAATCTCTTGAGGGAGATTTTCCCATTTCAGGACCGTATTATAATGTTGCTTGGCTTTTTTCTTCGTCATTGACCTTGTGATCCTGTCTTCCTTCAATATAACAGTTGCTTTGGACAGTTTTATTGTTGGTTCATCAGGAATATTATGCACTCCAAGTCTGGTTGGATCCATATGATCTAGAATCTGCTCATCAGTAAGTTCTGCATTGTCATCATAAGTCAAGGCATGACTCACAGAAATGAGGTCATCTTCAATCGGATTTGGTATAGGTTCTGTTGATATCCAAGCTACATTAAGCACATTCAATGGAAAAGTGATCGGTGTATCCAAGGTTCGATCCAATAATGAAATCTCATCCAAATCTGACTGATTATCTTGTTGACACATATATCTTGCTGTACAATCAATCGTTGCAAGAGCTTCATTCCAGTTTATAGTATCCATTTCAGAATCGTAATGAACTCCCAAATTTTTCTCTGGTCGGTCACAAGTATGATCTGATGTTGATGAATCATCATCCTCTTTTTGAACCGCTGGTCTGATATGCAACAACAAGATGCCTAATGCAACCTAACCATCCAACAAACATGCTGCAAATTGAAAAATTGCCGTAGCTCTCCGACAACGACGCCAAAATTGTAGTGGGTTTCTTTCCTGCCTAACCCCAATCCAAGATCTAATCAACCTAGCATCAAAGAGACGAAGTTAGTTGTCACACATAGATTCGTTCACATGAGAGCGATAGTATAGTTCAGATTTCAGCATGAATGGAAGATCCACATCTAGCTCTAACATCCATTAACCCTAAGCATTAACACTACATCCAGTAACACTAGATCCACAATGAATATAGCTTACTCTTTCTCTCTCTCTCCCTTTCTCCCTCATAAAAAGTATAATAACATGCAATCCCAATAACAATCAGATCCAACAATTAGCAAAATCTAAAATAAGCATGAGAGATGGAGAAAAAGTGATAAAGAGCAAGGACATTCATCAATCCATTTCTCAAGAGAACCAATCTGCTTTATTGAAATGAGAAAATGAACATCTGTAGAAACTTGAGTTGGTCCCTTTTTATAGTAGAGAGGAGGATCCTAGCCTCTGAATCCTATTGGTCCATTTCTGCCTCACTAATTATTCAAATTTAAAAAAGAGTGAGAACCATCCAAATTAGAGGGAAACCCAACTTTATTCACTAACTTGACATTTAGGCCCTACAACATTAAAACTCCCGCAAAAAGGCCTAAAGTCCTTATATTGACTTTCTAATTAATCAAATCTCTATGTGATCATTGGGTTGGCCTTACACACAAAGGGTGCCAAATCCCTCTCACTTATTAGCTAGGGTTAGGGTTGCCTTGGGATCCGCAACCCCTCCAACAATTATGCATTGCATTGTTGATCAAATCTTACTAGCCTTTGTTTGTTGAGTTGAACTTGTGGATCCAAAGCATATTTCAGGTCTATTGAAGATCAGATCTGCACCATGAAAATTCCAACACATGTGCCAAGTCTAGACTCCTGCAAATACTGCCAAATGCATGAAAGCTATAGATAGCTTATCCACGCCCGTGATGGTAGATGTCTCCCCATCGATGCCAATGTCCAAAACTGGCCCCCTACTATAATGCCAACCTATACTCCCAAATGAGCACATCATGAATTCCTCGCCATCAATGTCCCCTCTTGTAGAGATCGCTAGCAAAACACCCATCATGGTGCTTGCCCTCCGATCACACCCCGTGCGATCTCCATCAGCTCTCCAATCTAGAGCTGGCTCTCAAAGCTTCATGCTTTGCCCATTTGTGTTTGTAGCATCCTGATTCCATCATGAATCCCACTTGTAAGTCTTCCATCAATAGACTGAAGTCCAATATGAGATAGCTGCCCCCTGATGGTCATCCCATGTCATCATGCAGTGCTATCTCTACTAGGTATTCCAATGCCATCCCTGATCACAAAGATCTGAGCATCTACCCTGTAGTGCCCATCTGTATTCCCCCAAGCTAGCTCCAAGCTGCTCTTGTGAATGGTTCCAAACCACTCCCTGAGAATACACTGAGATGTGAACTCCAAGGCCACCATCAAGTCCCTCACATGACTGTGCATGCCAATATCCCTCCAAATGACCTTGTGAGATCTTCCACGGCCCAAACCAAACGATCTGCACCCTGCTATCACTGGATTCTGCATCCCTGATGAAATCATGATATGGAAAATTGACTTGACTTATCCAAACTGGCAGTTGAAGTGTATCTCCTCGATGACAAACCTGATACACTGCTCCACAACTACAATGACTTGATCAAAATTGACTTATCGACTGCAAAACCGCAAAATCATCACACTCACTACTCATCAAGAGTCTCCAAAGTGTGATTATTGACTCATTCTTCATCCTATGCGTGTCCCACACACAGCTCGTCCAATGCAAGTCTGCTATCTTGCCCAATGGCTTCCAACTGGCACCACCTCATACTTCCATCACCTGTGACCGCCAATATGTGTGTACCTCCAAGCTAGCCCATGTTTATCTCTGAAAGAGAAATTTTCAAGCTACAGATGCGTGTGTCAATGCATCTATCACCTGATTCGACAATGCCACTGCCGATCATACCTGTGAGCGCGTTCCTCCAAAATGCCACCTAACGTTGGTTGGTTTGAACCCCAAGAGTTGAACTTGATTACGAGAATTTTTCACCCATAATCGGCATACCATGCCTACCTCTCACCTATGATTGCTTGCCCTCTCAAAACTATTGCCAATGATGAGTAATCATGCCGCCAAACTGCACTTTCGTCGCCAAAACTAGCTTTCTCCACACAATTTCGCTACCATTCACTCTAATACTGCATTTACCACTTCCAAATACCTTGTTACCCTATTAGAAGTAAGCAATAATGATTTTGAAGCGATAATGCCTCATTGTACTGCCCTGTAGCAGGTTTCACCGGCCAAAAATTGTCCCGAATTTGGCCCTACGGTACCCTAATGGTGAATGTAGCCCATCACTAAGTCACCAGCACTCCGCTTGAATGGTGATGAAAACTCCTCAAAACGCATTTCTCCCTGCTTTGTGATGTCACTCTGTCTACTGGCTTTGATTAGCCAGTTTTAGGGGTCATTTTGGCCCAAGGATGACCAAAATAGGTGCCCTCTAGCCAAAGATATGCCTCTCCAAAGATTGCCCTTGCAAAATGAACTAATTCTTCACAAAGAAGATTTTTAATGAAGAAATCCCAAATATGGACTTCGGGTCTCTTTCAGTATTTCAAACTGAAATTTTTTATTGAAATTGAAGGCCCAATGGCCCTTCGGACCCCTTCAACCTTTCATGAGCCCTTTATCTCACCATCCAATGGTGGTTCACCATCCAAAGGCTCACAATACTCCTCAAGTATTTGATATCAGCCGTCAATCTTGATGCAGCCTCATCCTATGGCTCTGCCTACCCCTGCGCACCAAAGAACGTTCCTAGGTTCACTAGCACTCTCAATACGCTGGCACTCCAATGGGGCTGGACGTGTGCGAGTGCTGTCCGCACTCCATCCTCCCTTCTTCCTCATCTTTGCAAGGTTTTTCTTGCTCCTTGTTATGGCAGCCACGACTAAACATCGATCCATCTCCATTGCCTTTCCATGGCTACCCGCGGCCTCTTATAGCCATCTTCACAGTACCAGGGTGCCCTCCACTGGCCTTTTACAGCTCCAAAAATAGTTATGTGGAGAGAGAGAGAGATCCACGATTTTCCATCTAAAAACCCTAGTTTCAAAGAATAGAAGGATTTATTGGGCTTCACTCAGGCTTTCCCTGAGATTCAACTTACAACTTCTTACCTGCTGAGGTCGCCTCTGCCTTTCAAATGCAATTTATGGCAATCCAATTGATGCGGTATTGACTGCAAACAAGCCAATTTTTCAAGAAATCCGTCAACACCCCATAAAACTGAAAATTTTCCAAATTTTTTCAATTTTGGACCAAATCTGTCTCTGTAAATTGCTATGGCTCTCTATCACTACTCGTTGCATAGCCATGCATGCCCCGTTGCGCCAAATAGCTGTCCACACAATGAATAACGTAGCCAACACCGATGATTTTTTTGAAACCACCGAACTGCAAGTTTCTTTGTGAATTCTCCCCGAAATCCACCTATGACGATCGTTCTTATCTTCCCCTAAAATCTGATCGAAGGAACTTTGTTGTCTCCTGCCATCCGGACTGCCGATACCCCGTATAGAGTCCTCTCTCCTGAGACGCTTTGAGTGCTATTTCTCTTGGTGAAAGACACTATCCCATAGCTCCACCGGATCGTGCATACCTGCATCACCCTATAGCTCTGATACCAAGTTGAAATTTCGATAGAATCTAGTACAGTATGTAGATCACATCACACAATCACCATAGCCACTCCTCACAAGCTCTCAAAGATGGCACATCAAAAGTTAATAGACTACTCCCTCTGTCACTGGTGGCAAATCATAGTACTGCCTCTCCAGAGCCTCATAGCTGACAGGATTGTCATTGGCTATTGTCTTGCTCTCATCAAATATGACATCTCTCACTGTTTTCACATTGTTTGTGTCTATCATGTAGACTCTATAGTATGACAAATTATTGTCATAACCTACCAGAAATCCCTGCTCGGTTTTCTCATCAAGCTTCTTTTAAAGCTTATCAGGAATATGTGCATAAGCTGCACAGCCAAAGATTTTGACGTTGGATGTATGCGGTTGTAGCTACTGCTTCAACCCACAATAACCTTGGAGCCTTCGAGTAGGCCATCATGCATCTGACAACTTCCATCAGGGTCCTATTCTTTCTTTCTGCAACACCGTTGTGCTGCGGTGTATAGGTTGCAGTCCTTCTGTGAATGATGCCATGATCATTGCAAAAGTCAGTGAAGCGATTCGAGATGTATTCGCCACCTCGATCTGTCCTGATCTGTTTCACTTTGTTGCTTGTACATCTCTCAGTCCAATTCACGTATTCTATGAATTTATCAAATGCTTCAGATTTATTCTGAATAAAGTACACTCTGACAAATTTACTATAATCATCAATGAAGGTTATATAATATTTTGAGCCTCCTACTGAGATCACATTGAAAAGCCCACAAATGTTAGAGTGCACTAGCTCCAGAATCTTGGTTGTTCTGTAGGAGTCTTTGACAAACGGTGTGCGTGACATCTTACCCTTCAGACATGCATCACAGGTGGTCGAATTGGTTGCATTTGAGTTGCTGACCCCTATTATCGCTCCATGATGGCTTGCTTGATAAAGTGCCATTGAGTTTATGTGGCATATTCTCATGTGCCACAGAGTGTCTCGCAAATCATTATGAGTCTGATGTACTTGATCTGCAGGCAGGCGTACCTTCAGATGATATAGATTTCCTTTCCTTCTGCCTTGAGTGATCAAGGTACTGGTACTGGCACTAGCATCGACCACGTTGCATGCATTACCATCCCATCGCAAGCTCTGTAGCTGATTGTGGAGGTGCATAATCGATGTGGTTGTCCTCACTTCGTACTTCTGCTTTAGTTTCTCCCACGCTTCATGTTTGCTTTCGCAATATTCAATATGCATGAGGATTTCTTCATTTATGGAGGATACGATGATCGCCATTGCACGTTCATCCTTCCTTATCCATTCTACTCTCCTTGGGTCTTCTTTTGGAGGCTTTTGTTCTGTGAGATCGGTCACTGACCATATCTCTTTACCTTTTAGTAGCATTTTTTATCTTGAACTTCCATACGCGATAATTTGATTCAATTGCAAGACCAAGATACGCAACTATCAACAATCACAAAAATTGCAGCAATCAGTCAAACAAACAAATGTAGTGCAAGAATCACAATTGGAAGAACATAATGTATTTTGTATTTTTGTTTTTCTTTCAGAGTGAGTCAACAGTGTCTCACACGTTGGCAGCCTGATGCTCCTCTTACATTTTTTTATCTCCTCCTTGCAGATCTCTATCCATCTTCAAACGTTCTATTGAATTTTTAATCTATACTTATGTCCCACCAGGTGAGATTTTAAGATAGATTAATTGATCATTACAAGAGAGGTTTACGCTAAATCATTGGCTAACTATGTTTCTCTCGCAATGTCACTTTTGCGGCTGAGCTTGACCATTTAAACTTTTATGTCTGATGAGCTATGATCCCGATACTTCGAGTTGCCCGACTATTCGTTTTGCTTGACGTCTATCTTCAGCTTTTGGTTGGGGGTCTGACAATTCGGTGTTGACGACTGCCGATATGTCAGCTCCTTCGGGGAATGCCGGAGAATGGTTGCATAAGCTCACCATCTCCAACACTTCCTAAGCACACGGTTTTGGCCCGCTATTTATTGTCTTGTGCAAATCTGACTTGTATTTCTTTACATTAATTTGGATCAATTACTTACTGTCTTGGTTTTGCATTTAGAGTCTTTGTCAGAATTGTATGTTTTGCTATTTCATTTTGTCTGATTCTCTTATTGCTTTGTTTGATTATTTGTTCTTCATCTCACACATAAACATAATTAAGCTCTGTTTTGTGTTCATCTATTGTGTAGTAGTGCATGCACCAAGGGAATCAATCGACCACTGTTGTCGTGCGGTAGTAGGATTGCTTCGATCCGATTGTTCGACCCATCCATCACGAATTCATATTTCATATTTCCTCAACATGGTATGAGTGTAAGCCAAGTGCCACTCTCATCCAATGATCCAAAGTGTTTTAAATGTTGGATCATAATATATTCATATCAATGTAACATTCTTCTTGTACACCCTTGGCTAATGGTATATTGAGGGTGCTCGTGAGATAGGGAAGGCTGAAGCTCTCTTGAAGGTGTCTTTCTCACTGTTGCTCAAAACATAAGTGAATGACTTGTTATGATCGGGGTCTGTTTCTTTGAATTCGGTTATATTGAAAAAGCACTATGTGTGTGCTGGCTTGTTCTCTGTGATCATTTTTTCAAAAACAATCTTGGCTAGGCACATATCTAGCATCATCGATACTGTATCCTGTTTAATATGTGCCGGTCTTATTGCACATCAACCATTTGTTCCAGGTATAAAAGCTGTTTACTGATAAATGACAGGTTATTTTATCTCCGCTAGAATCCATAGCAGACACTTATCATGCGTTGTTACCAGAAGGGACATCTGCTGATTTTCAGAGAATACTTGATTTGAAGGTATTTGTGCCACAGCTTCTTGTCCTTCACTAGCTGATTGAACAATAAAGCATGCTTTGAATAATGCTTTCATGTCAGATAAAGGAAATAATTTTCATGGATTTGCAAGCAGACCAGTTTTGAATGCAACTGTTTGATGAATCTGCAGGGCCTGAAGAAACCTGAGCAACAGCCTCTATTAGATAATTTGAACAGGCGAGGTGCAGGTGTCATGATCCCTGCAAGTCCTCCAACCACTGCTTCTGTTTCCTCCTCACTATCAACACCAGTGGCACATTCGCTAGCCAATGCTGCAAGCAGGGAGGCAAGGGAGGCTATGATGTCCGGAGCTGCTGCTCTTGGAAGGGGTGCCATGGATCAATCATTAGCAGCAGCAGTGTCGAGCACTGGTCTTAAACGCATCTTTGCTTTGGCAGAATCTGCAAAAGAAGGAGCTGTGCGAAAAGAAGGCGCCTTTCGAAAGCTCTTTAATACCTGAAAATCTTGTTACAGCTCTCACTGGAAGGAGTGTTAGCGATGAAGCTGTACTCTGGCATGAGAAAATCAGTGCAGAGAGAATTTCCGTATTTGCCTGGAAGCTATAACAATAAGGAGAAAGAGACTGTAAATTGACGTGTGTAGATTGAAGTCTTCTGCGCATTCAGCTGTGGAGGTTGATCCCTTAAATGAAGAGTGTTTGTTCTTGTATGAATGTTGGCTTAGCTTTAAACCAAGCATTTGGGCAATAGGTGTCCTTCAAGATTATCCGAGTTTCAGCATTATAAATTTGAGAATTTTATTGTTAGCTTTCTAGGCATAGTATACAGACATGTCTCTAGGAAACGTTAGAGCTTTAGCTCCATTTGTTCAGAGAACAATTGTGGGGGCTTGCCCTACTTCTGGATTAACAGATATATACCTCCTTCCAAGTGTGATCCAATATGCACTTGGAAAGTGGACCACAGGAATCATTGTCACTGCAGAAATTTTCCAGAAATGCTTATTTGCAGAATTAAGAGCACATATTTGTCACATGGTAACATGTTATGCTGAACATGCGAATCATAGAATTAATGAACCGTGGGCGGTTCACCACGGTTCTGAGAACCGTATTTTTGCCCAGAACCGTGGTGAACCGTGTAGCTATTAATTAATTAATTAATTTTTTATTTTAAACATGCTTTTACGTTCTTTCTCAGCCAGCCAGCTTAACATCACTGCAAAATCCAAAGGAAGGGATAGTAAATTGGACATACTCGACGATAAACATCCTCCAAGCCGTTATGTTGACACTAAATGAAGAAGTTTCATTCTTCATTTAGTGTATGAAGCCTGACTGCAATCTAGACTGCTGCTTCAGGGGCGATCCCCATGGATTTAAAAACATTGAGCTTATTTTATTTTTTAAGTGGGTCATAGATGCTTCACTTACTGTCTGTGATCATCCGCAACAAAAATTCAATTCGTAACAGCATTTCTGAAATCGGGCAACAACCCTGGAAAGAGCAATCACCTAAGATGAGGGAGCACTGAGGGGTTTTGGGGGGAAATAAAGTGATTAATTACTTAATTAATTATTTAGATGAACCGTGGTACGGTTCCTTCCACGGTTCCAGAACCCACGGTTCCCAGAACCCCGGGAACCGTGGGTTCTATGATGCGAATCCCCATGGTTGCACATGTGTTGGATAGTGGTTCTTCTCCAGGGGTATCTAGGGATCATTGCATGGGTATGGGATGGATATTCTCACTATTCAAGCTGGAGCCAAATTTCCACCCATTTCAACTGTCAGTCTCAAGGCTCAAATTCTGCTATGCATATCATCCTTGGTTCCTGCTAAAATCTAATATATTTGCATTGGACCATTCAGGGGTTTTAACCTGGGTTGGCATGCCCATGCCCAAAAATCGAGTTGTTGACCACCATGCTACGAATCCTTGAATCCTTGAACGTTGAAGATCAACCCCCCCATCCCAAGAGTTGTTTTTCTGACACCCATATCAGAAATAAAATTTGCGTTCTGGGGCAACGTTCCGGGTCAAAACCTGAAACGCGTTCCGAAATGAGGCATGCATCTATGATACACATATACACACTAGTGGGTTAGCTCGTCGTTGACAAGCGGCCGACAATTTGGGTGGTGGCTTGTGGTCGAGACATGTGGATGATCCTCAGAGCGGGCGATTGATGATCTACTTAGCCATCCTCTCCCTCCTCGTGGTTTGTGGCACAACATTCTTTTCATTTTCAATTTTTTTTGCGAGATGACGCATTGCACGTGCCCCTCCATATTGTCGAGAGAGTGGAAAATGTAAAGGGGGGTTGTGCCTTGGCCCATCTCCCTCCCCACCCCCCCCAAAAAAAAAAATGGGGGGTGGGGGAATGTAGCCCTGTCCCCCACCCTAAAAAAAAAGAATGTGTAGGGAGGATAAACCCTCCCCCTGCTCCCACGCCACCTCCAACCCCCCATTTAGAATCTTATGATTCGCCAATCATAATTTACAGGATTCCAAAACCATACTTCATCATTGAAAGATACTGTAGTATATGCATAACATACCACTCGAGAAATATAAGAAACATTCTGAAATCTTATCCACAAGTAAAATTACTGGATTCTAAAAACATTCTTCCAACCAAATTCTTAACCAGATTCTGAGTTCCAAATTCTACAATTAAACAAATAATTAAAGACTATTAAACATCCATCTTTTACAATATAAACTTTATACAATCACCTAGAACAACAACTAGAGATTACAAAGTTCTACTGAATTCCAATTGAATTCAGTAAATATCCTTGATATTAGTTAGACTCTGAGATCCAATATGAGACAATCAATAACTTAGGATATTTCTCCTTCTAGAAATATTCTATATCAAGAATCTTCTATATTCCATGCACCCAATTCTCATAGATGAATCCTGATGACTCAAATCATGTGTCTTATAAGCATTATAGATAAAAATAAACAGTTCCCGGTGAATTCTCTTCACAATGCTTTTCAACCAATTAACTTCTAAACATGAGTAACCCAATTACTCAAGTCAATTGTAAATGATTCAGACATCTTATATATCTAGGTATTAAAACAGAAAGAATTATTAACCTGCAAGTAAATGTTCTGTACATTACTTGTTCATATGTCTATGCACACTGACTAGTTTAAGTATACGATATAAACTCAATATATATGAAACACATAGTAGATCCACAAGATTACGATGTACATAAGCAACATATCCAACTATGTTCCTATACATAAACATAGCCTATAAACTGTAAAGGATTTCAGATCATTCAAGATCCAATCCATGTCCCTAAACTCTAAGAGATACTAATCAAACATGAACCAAAACATAAAATATGTTTGTTGTCCGTACAATTACAGTACCCTACTGTATTTCACATGTGTGAAACCGAAAATAGCAATAAATAAGCATTCTACACACAAGATTGCAAGATATCACCAAGATAGTGCACCAATGAGTAGTAGAACCCAAAGAGAACCATGTATAATGATGAAATGAGAGATAGAAGAGAGAAGATGTGTCTCTCCACGAGTTACATCCTTTTATAGAGTATCCAAACCCTATTTTGCCACTTGGCTTTCCCTCCAAAATGTAAACTCTACTATTTTTTGGTCTAGATTCAATGTACCCAAAGTTCAAATTTGAATCTCTCTCAAACTCGACTACCAACTTTCCCACACTTTCAAAAAGTGTTATTGAATGTATTTTAAACTAATATAACTTCAAAAAGTTTATCTCTAAGTCTAAAATGAGTTTTGGCCTCTTATTGACAACTAACCAAAATATGACTAAACTAGACTAAACTAGTTGAAATCTCTCACACTCTCTCTTCAACTAGTTTTGGCATAGTTTTGACAATAGAACTTTGATCCAACTTCAGAATGATCTCCATCCTAAGTATAGATCTCCTTTCTAAGGTTCTAAAGTATCTTTCATAATTGATATAGAGAATAGTGTCCAAATTGGATGCTTCACTATTTCTTACATCAATTTTACACATCAAGACTAAAACATGAAGAACCAAATAGAATGTGAATGAAATGATTCCTCCATGTTTCAAACTTTGAGCTCTTTGGAAAATTACAACAACCAAACAATAAATGTGAGTGATGACCATTTGCTTGCTTGTCTCCTCCAACTTTGTCCTTTCTTGATCTCAAGATTTTCTAGGTAAGTGTTGAAAGTTAAATGAACGATTCCTGAACTCTCTTTCTTTAGAGGACAAAACTAGTTCAAGGGAGGAAGAATGTTGCGTCCACGTCCGGCATAGGATTTTTCATAGTCCTAGACTTAGATACATGATACTCGAGTACTTGAGATTATTGGATACACCTCGTTATTCCAAAAAGACCAGAAATGAGAATGTTGTGAGGACTCATAGATGTTGAAATACATCAAAAAAAAATTGCTAAATTCTAACAACTCCTAGAGTGGAAAAATTACAAAAAGGACCAAGAGTGGATCTTAATCTGATCCTCAAGAGGGATTGGTTGTCAGATTACTTGATCTATCAATCTACTTGGATTAAGATCAATCTAGATCAATTCTAGACACAAAATCCTAACAAGAACAATCATTAATTGAAGGTAGGTGTACTTTCTGGTTTCCCACATGTGAAACCCTGTCTGAGTACAGACTCCAACATGAAAATCAAGTACACATTTTTTAGCACCTCAAAACAATCAAAACAAATGTAGACAAATGGAGAGAATCACTCAAAATTGCTTCCAAAACCAAGATTGGTGTCTCACACTGATTATGGCCAAATGTGGCTCTATATATACAATAAGTGGGAGCTCGTGGTACTGATCACCCCTTTGATCCCACATGTGTGAACGTGCTTTGTCATATGATGATTCATCATGCAAAACTGACACTTGGACAAAACCTTCTATTTTGAGCACTTTTGGTCCATTTTCCTTCTATATGGAAATCTACTTGAAAATCTTCTAGAAGTCAAAATTCGTCTACTTTAGCTTATCCACACATGTGAGCTGTCCTCTACACATGGGATGTGACACCTAACCAAAGGATGTGGCTCATGCAATCAATAGATTGATGCCATGTGTCATATGTCTAGAAAACTAGTTTTTGGCCTTTTTAGCCACTAGAACTTGAATTAAATCATATGTACGACCTATATGATTATGGTACATGAGAAGTACACTATTTTCACACGTAGGAACAGACTCCACACATGTGTAATCATCCTATATACAAGATTTTTGGCCTCTACCAAGTTTATTTTTGCATTTTTCACAGCTTGTAGGTGGAGGCATCCTAGCTTGGAGTTGGGGAGCATCTTGAATCTTGCAGTTTGCTTGGAGGACATTTGGAGGCTCTACCTTGGATTTGGAGGACTTTCTCACCTCTACTTGTAAAAGTTGGTGCCCTTTCCATGGATTGTCTTTTCGAGATTAGGAAAGCCGATGCTCTGGAGATCCCCAAGAGAGACGTTGATAATGGTATAGCTGCCACTCTTGGATGTAATCCGGAAAGTTTGAAACTCATCCGAATAGGTGGGGTAGGCTGCTCGGATGAGGCTCTCGCTCTGCTAGTCCTGGAAAAGTGTCAGATCAAATCCAAGGTTGGTGAGGATATCCTTAGCCAGGGTGAGCTGCTGGGCGTAATTCTTAATACAGATCATGAATATATCCCCTGAATAAGGACGAGGAAGTTTACGGTGATTCACACTAAGAAAGGAATCGCGGGAAGCCATGATAGCAGTGATTTTAGATTGCTCTGAGAATTTTGAAAATTTTGAAAAAAAAATTGGCATGAACTCGAGAGCAGCAATCTAAAATGAACTCGTGGAGAGAAGGTGGAGGACTATATATAGACTTTTTTTGGCAGGAATTCGCAACTTCACTCAGATATCGTCCTCCGTGTCCACGATTTAGTAATGATGGTCGCGAATTTTGAGACAACGTTCTGAGGGCCCGGGAATTCTTGTAAGTGATTTTTTTATGCGAAAAGAGAAAAAATGTTTGACAGTGCAAAAATGTGTCTGATCAGAATTCGCAGAGATAGCAGAGAAATCGTGAGGATCAATTTGAGCTCCAGCGAATTGTTTGTGAATTCTGATAGTGGATATCTGATGTAAAAAATTATTTTTTCTATTTTTAGAAATTTTTGTCTTTGAGACATAATTCGCGGAACCCAAAAATGAATCGTGCACTGTCAAAAGGGGTCAGGCAAATTCTATCTGAGATGTTGTGAAAAACATTTCTTCTGAAACTAATGACTCTTGTGGTTTTCTTAGAGAAAACTGTTGGTATACCAGATCTGATAGTATCTTGATGGTTTGAATAAAAAAGCACAGCAAAAATGTTGTCGAAATGACACGCAGACAATAAAAAAGGAAGAAAAACAGTAGAAAAGAAAACAACTAATACATCAAGATAAAAACAAGGTTCATTGTACTTTTTCAGTCGGCTCCCATTGACCACAGTGTCGAGGATATCGCCTTGAAGGGTTTGGAGTTGTACATATCAAGAGGCAAAGATTTTTTTAATGACGTAAGGTCCTTGGCCAGAAAATTTTAGTTTGCCTTTGAAGGCTTTGGCCTGATATAGCAGGACCTTATCTCCAACCTGGAAATCTCTAAGTCTCAATGATCGATCATGCCATGCATTTTGTCGTCATTTGTGGACTTGTTGAGCATGGATGCTGATTCTTCGTGTTTCACAAAGTTGCTCCAAATGGAATAACCTGTTTGCTATATTCTGATGAGTATCAAGCTCAAGGTTATAGGCTACTCGAAGGGAGGGGGTATGGAATTCCACAGGCATAACGGCTTCTTGGCCATATGTGAGCTGGAAAGGGGTTAAGCTTGTAGCTCGCTTCGGGGTGGTGCGATAAGCCCAGAGAACAGCATGCAGTTTGAGTTCCCAATCAGATCGGCTAGATTCGACGGTTTTGGTGAGAATTCCACATGATTTTATTGGTGGATCCTGCCTGGCCATTGCAACGTGGATAGTATGGGGAGCAGGAAAGCATTTGGAACCCTACATCACGAGAATAACACAATCCAAAATCTTTCATTAATTGAAGGTATTGCAAAATTTGTTTTGCAATCTTCCAATGAGTCGAGCTTGGATTTGTACACAATTGGCTCATCTTTACCATGACATAAGCAATGTCAAGACGTGTGTTATCTGCAAGGTACATCGGCGATCTGATCAGCTTCCTGTATGGTGTAAGCTGCATCAATTCTCTTTCTTCTTCAGTCTTCGAACAATCTTCATTCGTCAGGACTGTTCCTGCAGACATTGGAGTATTTGCTCCTTTGCAACTCAACATCTCGAAATCTTCTAGGATTTTCTAGGTATATCTGAACTGATGAAGGTACAATTTACCTCCCTCATTATCCCTATCAATCTGTAAGCCAAGATAACATCTGGCTTCTTCCAGGCCTGCAATCTCAAAATATTTAAAGATATCATACTTCACCTCAGCAATAAGCTCCTCACTCTTGCAGAGTATGAGAGTGTCGTCCACATACACAACTATAATGATGATCTTCCCATCTGTAATTCTTACATAAACATTGGAATCAGCCATTAGTGGCTTGAATCCTAAGGATTTCAAGACTTGGTCTTTCTTCTTATACCATTGTCACGCTGATTGCTTTAGACCGTAGATACTCCTATGCATTCTGCATGCGTAAGTAGGAAGTGAATTCGAGATATAACCTGGGGGTTGATCCATGTAGACTTTTTCATCTAGCTCACCATGCAAGAAGGTTGTCTTCTCATCCACAATGTGAATCCTGAGATCATAATTAGTTGCATATGCAAATAGTAATCGTAGGGACGAATGTTTCACGACAAGAAAGAAGGTCTCAGCATAATCAATACTATATCTCTAAGAAAATCCCTTCGCTACTAGTCTTGCTTTATACTTTGAGATATCTCCATCCGGTCCATATTTTAGCTTGTATACCCACTTGTATTTTATAGTCTTTCGCTTATCTAGTAATGGCTGCAACATCCATACCTGATTCTTCTTCATGGATTTCATCTCCTCATTCATGGCTTGGATCCATTTGTCCTTCTCTAGACATTCAATTGCTTTCTCGAATGTCTGTGGTTCACCACTGAATCTACAAACCTCTTCTGACATAGAAGCTGAGTTTTCTGGCACAAATCTTGATGGCACTCTTCGTTCTCTTGTCGACCTTCTAGGAGATCCTCTTGGAACTATAATTCTCTTGTCTTTATCTGCTCTGCTAGGTCCGGAACCATTTCGCTTTACAAGTATTGTAGCAGTAGGTTGCATTGTGAATCTTTCTTTGTCTGATTCGTCACTCAAATGAGATGTGACTCGAACATTTTTGTCTGAGTGTTCATCCTCTGCTCCCTCTGTCACAGTTGGTAGATCATAGTACTGTCTTCCAAGGACTTCATAACTGACAGGATCATCGTTGGCCATTACTTTGCTCTCATCAAATTTGACATCTCTGACTATCTTCACTGTGTTTGTCTCTGGCATATAGACTCTGTAGTATGACGAATTATTGTCATATCCTACAAGATGTCCTTGTTCTGCTTTCTCATCAAGCTTCTTTCGAAGCTTGTCAGGAACATGTGCATAAGCTGCACAACCAAAGATTTGGATGTGAGACAGATTGGATTTTTTACCCCACCATAATTCATGTGGTGTCGTGTGGAGGAGCATCGGATTTTCCTGTCCTGTTCTGAATGATAGCAACTGCAGCTACTGCTTCAGCCCACAGCACTCTTGGAGCCTTTGAATAGGCCATCATGCATCTAGCATCTTCCATTAGAGTCGAGTTCTTTCTTTCTGCAACACCGTTGTGCTACGGTGTGTAAGATGCAGTTCTTCTGTGAAGAATTCCATGATCATTGCAGAAGTCGGTGAATCGATTTGAGATGTATTCTCCACCTCGATCTGTTTTGATCTGCTTCACCTTACTTCTTGTGCATCTTTCTGCCCAATTCACATACTCTGTGAATTTCTCAAATGCTTCTGATTTATTGTGAATAAAATAGACTCTGGCAAACTTAATGTAATCATCAATAAAGGTAATATAATATTTTGAGCCTCCTACTGAGATCATGTTGAAAGGTCCACAGATGTCAGAATGCACTAACTCCAGAATCTTGGTCGTTCTATAGGATTCCTTGACAAAAGGAGTACGTGACATCTTACCCTTCAAACATGCATCTTACGTCATCGAACTGGTTGTATTTGAGATGCTCACCCCTGTGATTGCTCCACGATGGCTTGCTTGACATAGTGTCATTGAATTCATATGGCATAGTCTCCTATGCCATAGAGTATCTGGCGAATCATCATGAGTCTAATGCACTTGATCTGCAAGTAGGCGCACCTTCAAGTGATACAAATTGTCTTTTCTTCTACCATGAGGGATCAGTGTACTGGTACTTGCATCAACAACGTTGCATGTTTTGTTTGAGAACATTACACGCATCCCTGCATCAGCTATTCTTGCCACTAATAGCAAGTCCTACTGCAGTGTAGGTACAAACAAAACATCTTTGAGTCGTCTATCTCTGCCGTTTGTGTTGAGCCATAGTGAACCAATACCATTCACTTGATGCTTTGATTCATCTCCAAGAATGATAAAACTTGATGGATCTACACTTTGGAAATCAGACATGATTCATCTTGATGTAACAAAGTGTGAGGTAGCTCCTGAATGAAGGATTACCTCTTGTGTGTTAGGTGCTGATACTGCACACATGTCTGCATAGATGTAGGCAGTCGAATTTCCATGATTCGATCTTTCTTCGCCCATCTTTGAGCTCTCTAGCTCCTTGACATATGATGAACTATTGTTGTTCTCTAGTCTACTTTGAGCTGATTTGTTTCTTGGGTTCTGGCGGCCATCTATGGCTGCATGACCCTTCTTATGACAGAGGATACACTCGATTTTGAATTTAGCCAACACGAATCGACAGTATGTCCTTCGCGTTTGCATCTCATGCATGTCTTCTTGTCTCCACTCTACTATTTCGACCTTCCTTTGTTCTTCCATTTGTCTTTGTTGTTCCTTTTGCTTGCTAATCTCGATCCTGCTTTCGATCTGACTCCCTTTTAGGCTTGAATTATTTTTTTGTCTTTTCCTTGTTGTTGTAGAGAGCTTGGTCAGAAACATCCTTGTGATCAAGGTGCTCTCGGGCCTTGACTTCTTCTCGAATCTCGACAATTGCCTTTTCGAGTGTCATTGTAGGATCCTTTGTTGTCTGGAAGGATCTTGGTAAGGCTCTCAACAAATAAGTGAGCTGCTTCTCTGCTGATACTGCATTTTTTGCTCCAAAATTATGTAGTGAAAGGAATAGATCCTTCATCTTCCTAATAAAGGAAGTGAGGTCTTTACCATCCCAAGGCAGGTTTGTCAGCTGATCTTCAAATAAAATTATCTGACTGCGTGATGTCATCTGAAATCTTGTGAGTAGAGTATCCCACATCTCCTTTGCTTTAGAGAGTGTAGCGAGGTCAAGAGTCAGACTATCCTCAATGGATGATGATAATAAGGCTATTGCCTTGTTATTCTTCTCCATCCATTCATGTAGCTCATTGCCTGTTGTGTTGGATTTATTTCCTCTACTCTCCTAAATCCCATTTTAATCTGCCTTCATTCGTGCTGCATATTTACTTGCGTTGTCGCGAAGTCTACATATTAACATGCAAATTCTCATAGGCGAAGAAAAGACGAAGGAATTACGACAATGTGTTTTTATGGCATGTTCAGGTGACAACCAACGTTCACCTCAGCAAAGGCTGATGTCGCGTCCTTTTCACGCTCACCCCATGCAACTGCGCTAACAGACTGGACAACGACTGCAGCCACCCACGATCTCCTACAGACAGCACATCCACCCTGTACTTTCTTCATCTGCACACCTATAACATGATGTGTATATATATTGAATACCATCTGTGTATTCAATGAGATGAGATTGATTGATCAGAGATGAATGATTGAAGATCACGTGTATGTAAATTATCATCAGAAGCTCATCAGAGAGAGAGAGACGAAGTAGATGCCTTGTGCATTGATTCTTTATTGTCAGTAATAAGGTTTCATTCCTTTATAGATTGAATTAGCTTCATAGGGCACACAGTTTCATCCGCTATTGTCTTGTGCTCTACCACATTATTGACATGTATACTTGATATACTTAATCTGATGACAATTCTTTGTTTTGCGTTCAGATCTGTGTTAATATTGCTATGCTTATTATTCATTCTATTTGACTTTTCTAGTTGCTCATTTTGATAATAGACAACTAGAGAGGAGATGTAGACAATCGTAAATCCACATTTGGATTTATATTCTTCCTCAATGACAGTCCTATCTCATGGAACAGTCGTAAGCAAACTTCTATCGCACTTTCTTCTACAGAAACATAATACATTGTTGTTTCTCAATCTATCAAGAAAGCGTTTTGGTTGAGAAATTTACTGTCAGATATTAATCTGAATCAGTACAGCCCTACAATTTTATTTTGTGATAATCAGAGTGCCATTGCCTTATCGGCCAACCCTAGATTTCACTCTAGCAGTAAGCACATTGAAATGATACATCACTACATCAAGGGCAAGGTTCTCGACAAGGAAGTAAGCTTAACATACTGCAGGACGCAGGACATGGTTGCACATATTCACAAAAGCACTCAGCGTTAATGGACACAACAAATTTTGTGCATTGCTTAGTCTGAAGATCAAGGCATTCATGAATCCAGATTAACGGGAGGTGTTGGATTTATTTTCTCTACTCTCCTAAATCCCATTTTAATCTACCTCCATTCGTGCTGCATATTTACTTGCGTTGTCGCGCAGTTTGTATATTAACATGCAAATTCTCACAGGCGAAGAAAAGACGAAGGAATCGCGACACTGTGTTTTTACATGTGTTCAGGTGGCAACCAACGTTCACCTCAGCAAAGGCTGACGTCGTGTTATGTCCATGACCAGTAAGTAGGATTCAGTATACTCCTAGTCTTGGATACACTGACGGTACTCCAGTAAATCAAGTTGTTAGCTATGCACGTCATATTGGATGTGACCCGAAAGTAACTAATATCCTTGTGAGGCCTAGAACACACTAAATGGAGTTTAGACAAGGTATGAGACAGTGTGTGCATGTGTAGAGTTATCAATAGCAATTCTATGAATAGTTGGTCCATGCTTAGGTGAATCTATGTATAGAGAACTTAGGACTGTTAGCAATTGTGCTAACACAGAGAAAATAAAAAAGAAAAAAATAAAATTCCGTGGCATGTGTTTTGTAAAACCACGTATGAGTATCTGTCAATAAACTTCAGCCATGGCATGTGTTTTGTAAGTCCATGAGTAGAAGCTTAAATAATAATAAAATAGCCTAAACTTAGATTTAGAACTTAGATTTAGGAAACTTAAGATTAGAAATATTTTGTCTTAAGTTTTCCTAAGTTAAAGAATTTGAGGTTCTAAATCCTAAGAAGTTCTAGAAAGGCTAGAAACAAATTAGTCCCATAAGTTAGTAGACACTTATGGAAGACCCTCCTTGCCATAAAAGGAGAGGTATTTGCATTGTAAATAACACTTTTGAGATTAAGCTATCTTGCTCTCTATTTTGGAGAATTATCATTCTATTTCATTTGTGTTCTCCTTGGAAAGGTGCATAGCTTGAGGGAAGGTGCTCGGGCCTCCCCTTGCCTCCTTTTCATCAGTTTTATTGTGGCATGTTCATTGTTGCTTATTTGCTTAGTATTAGTCACAATATCATTTTATTACCTTTTGGGTGTTAAGTAGAATTTAGATTAATCTTCTTGCTAGTTGGGAAACCTTAGCAAGACTTTTGTATTTCTTAAGTAAGTGGCTAGTTGGGTAGCTCCTTAGCCACCCATTTATTTCTAAGTACTAGTTGTGAAGCCTTAGTGCTCCATTTCGTTGTTGTTTTCACTTTGCTAGGAAACTTGTAGAAACGTAAGAAGTGGATGAACCTCTACATCCCTATACTACATCCGTAAGTAGGTCTAGCACTAGTTGATTAGAAATACTTCCAACATTGGCGCCGTTGCCGCTTTTTAAATATTTTTTACCTAGCTTCTTCCCCTTTTTCTTTTGTTTTTTTTGCTTCCATGTTGTATGTTTGCTTGTGTGCTTGTCTCTATCTACCAACAAACAGCACGCGTCGTCTCTCCAGGTCCTACACGAGCTACGAAGCAACTTCTTAAACCGACGGGAAGCAACAAAAGAGTCAACTTGGGCATTTTCTTCAAAAGAAGTGACCCAAGTGACCTTTTTCACAACCAAAAAGGTATATCAAAATTCGCCAGCCTATCTGCAACCCTAACAGACCCTGATCTTTCATTTTATCACCTCCACAAATTCTGACCATGGTCAGATTTTGAGAAAATAGCATGATATACTGTCAAAATCCCTTATTTCTCACCCAAATCTTTGTCCTAGAATTCGTCAGCTTCACTGAGGCTAGATCTTATCAAGATCAGTCCTCCAGCAGCTTTGCAAATTCTATCTCAGAAATTTTGCCCGTTTATTGTCAAAAAATTACATTTTTTTTCACATTCCCTATCTGCTAGTCAAACCTCTCTGTTAGAATTCGCCATTCAGCCTAAGAATTCGTTTTGGTAATTCATCCTATGAAGGCCCTGCACAAACCATAACCCTTTCCCTAAGTGAGCCAAATGAAACCAACGAATATCTTGTCCACGTCGGAGCTCATCTCAATCGCGAACAACGCAGACGGCTTGAAAAGCTCCTACAAAAATATCGACATGTCTCTGTCTGGACCTATAAAGACATGAAAGGCGTCTCACCCCAAGTAGCTATGCATCGTATCCCGCTTAAACCGGGTGCAAGACCCACTGCGAGTCGTTCATACAGATGCAATCTCGTCTATAAGGCCAAGATCAAAGAAGAATTACAATTTCGCTTAGATGCGGGATTTATCTATGAAATTGAGCATACTGAGTGGGTCTCACCAATTGTCATCGTCCCCAAGAAAAATGGAAAACTCCAAATCTGTGTCGATTTTAAGAGACTTAACGTCGTTACTGAACGTGATCATTTTCCATTACCTTTCGGAGAATCCATCTTAGAAAATCTAGCAGGAGATGAGGCTTATCCTTCTTAGATGGCTATAGCGGATACAATATGATCCAAATCGCTAAAGAAGATCAACACAAAGCCTTGTTTGCCACAGAATGGGGAACCTTCTGCTGGAAAGTCATGCCCTTTGGTCTCTGCAATGCTCCTAGCACCTTCCAACGTGTTATGCAAGCGGCCTTTTCTCAGCAGATGAGCGATACCTTAGAAGTTTACTTGGACGATTTAGGAGCACATTCCGAAGAAATACGCCATCTGTCTGTGCTCGAAATTTTTTTTATCCAATGTCAGCGCTTCGACATCTCTCTTAATCTTGAAAAACGCCAAATTTGGGTAACCCATGGTATTGTGTTAGGACATATTATCTCATGAAATAGCATTTTGACCCTGAAAAGATCCTTATCATTCAAAATCTACTGGAACCGCGTACGATACGTGAAGTTTACTCCTTCCTTGGCCACGCCGTATTTTCGATTTCGTTAACAAAGCACACTTAATCTACAAAGTAGTTGTAGTTCCCAAATGGACAGATGAACAACGCGTCGTCTTTAATCAACTTAAAGAAGCCCTTACCAATGCACCCATCCTCCGGGCTCCTGATTATTCTAAAGAATTCCATGTGCATACTGATGCATCTAAGTATGCCATTGGAGCAGTGCTCACCCAACCGGGAGAATTAAAAAAGGACTACCCAATTCGTTTTCTTAGTCGACAATTGATACCTGCTGAAGTCAATTATAACACTACCGAACGCGAAGCCTTGGCAATGGTATATGCGGTTCAGAAGTTTCACCATTATCTTCTAGGAAAAGTCTTTGTGTTCTTCACTGATCATCAAGCATTGTTGTATCTCATCAACAAGGCCTGCACCACAGGCCATATTACTAGATGGATTCTATTATTGCGAGAATTTGAGTTTAGGATCGTGGCTCGTAAGGGAGTTCAGCATTTTTTAGAAGACCATCTATCCCGAATTCCTAACCTTCCTACCCTTGATCAAGGCGTCAATGATGATTTACCAAATGCAATCATTTTCCAAGTTGACTCTACACCTGTATGGGCTAAGGAAATAACCGAATATTTAACTTCAGGGCAGATGGATCCTTCCTTCTCTAAACCTGAACAACGTGCGTTGGTCCTCAAAACTAAACCTTATACATTAATTGCAGGACAACTCTACAAGCAAGGGTTAGATGGAATTATCCGATGATGTCTTACTGAAGGAGAAATACCCTCTGTAATTTTCCTCATTCATGAAGGTACTGGTGCTGGCCATTTCTCTTCTGAAACAACTGCTAAAAAAATCCTTTTGGCCGATTTTTGGTGGCCAACACTCTTCAAGGATACACACAATTACACTAAGGCTTGTGATGTCTGCCAATGCACAAAATGCTTTCAGAAAACAGACTACATGCCTTTACACCCCGTAACCACTGATCAAGCTTTTCAGAAATGGAAAATTGATTATGTTGGACCTATTAGTCCTGCTGCTCAACACACACAATCTCATTACATTTGACATTTTCTAGGGTAGTGTTTTTACAAAAAAAATAACATGCTTCTTTATAGTATTTTCGTCTAAGTATTCATGTGTAGGTGGCAATTTAGGTTTTGGACCTGTTATAAAAGTATGTAAGTCATGGGAAGAGAGAATGCTCTCTCTCACTTATCTCATTCATGCTTATACATGGTTCTCTTGGGTTCTACTATCCATTGGTGCACTATACTTGTAATATCTTGTAATTCTATGTGTAGAATGATCATTAAATGCTATTTTCAGATCCACATGTGTGAAATACAGTAGGAGACTATAATTCTATGGACATCAACAGTACTTTATGTTTCATCAATATCTATTAGAGTTTGCATCTCATTTTTTGTGTAGATGCTGATTTTTCTACATTGGCAAGATTGGTGAGTTGCTTGTTTCTAAACCCAAGATCAAAAGTAGGTTTGGATCTTAATGGATCTCAAATCTTTCACATGTCCTACAAAATATCTACAACTACCTTTTGTTTCAGTTACTACAACCACCTCATTACAGTTAATGTATGTACAAAGTGGGCGGACTGTCAACGCGAAATCGTTGGTCAGATTTTAAACCGACAATATCGAAATTTACAAGTATAAAAAATATATACAATGACTCAAAAAATAATGACTCAAAAATATACACTAACTCAAAAAATATAGAATTTTTCGAGTCGATTCGGTATTGAAAAATTCTACAAAATTCAATCCTAAACTTTTCGATTCTCTGCTCAGAAATTCGAGCCTTCTGTTTCTGGTTTTTTAGGATGCTCATTATTGAATGGATTTGAGGCTGAGCATCGAATTTCAACAAAGCCCACGGGCTAGGTTTTTAACTAAAGCCTAATAAATACAGTAAATAAATCTATACAGTTAATTTCCTAGAGTGTGTGGCCACTCGGCTAATTCAAGCAGCCAATTATTGGATGAGTGTCTAACTGATCAGTCCATGGTGGTCATGTCCCGAACTACTGAAAATAGTGAACTAATTAACTGCACAATAATTACAGTATCACATCTGAAGCTTAACCTAATTTCTAACAATTTATGATTTGATATAATATTCTCTTCTGGATCAACATCGTAGAAGGGATTAGTAGATTTGCCACTTGATTCGACTGACCTTTGTTGTTCTTCTTCGCTTGAAGTATTCGGCAGTCTTGTATTTTGTGGTTGTTTTGTTTGTAATATCTGCAGAACAGCTTCTTTTTTGTCTGCGGATTCGACTGTTCCTTGTGCTGAGCTAGTTTCTGGTCTGGCTTTGATAGCTTCGGACCTTTCTTCTTCTGCTGCTTTGTTGTGCCCTTGTTGGTGTACAAGGAGTGAGAATCAGCTGAGAAACTTGAGGCTTCGTTCCTTCGCGTGTCTTCCTGCAACAACATAGTGATGACTCTTGAAAGAGTCAACTCTGGATGAGTCGTGATGATCATCACCTAGCTGTCGTAAAAACTTGGCAAGCTTGTAAGCAGTTGCATCACTGTGTCTTGATCGTCTATGATAGATCCGACAACGGCTATTTGCCTTAGCAGGTTCTTGAATTGATTAATGTGATTCTGTAGAGAATCACCATTCGTCATCTTGAGGGAGTAGAATTTCTTCCTGGATGTAGCTTGGAAGCTATATCTCGCACTTCGTATAGTGTACTCAAGGTGTCCCAGACTTCTTTCGATGTTTGAGCCTCAGATACATGGCCGATCTGTGTATCAGTGATGTTGAGGATGATCAGCGCGAAAGCTTTTCCATCCTTCAGCTTCCATCTGGCGATTGCCACGTCGTCCAATTCGGGTTTCCCTTATGCACTTGTAACAACGTCGTACAATTCTTTTGCCATTAGTACAATCTTCATCTTAAATTTCCACAAAGGTAATTGGCTCCATCAAGCTTGTCCATGAAAGGACTAGCTTTCCCTTGGGAATCCATGTGGAAGAATCAGTCTAAGTGATAGGAGAAACTATCAGTGACTTAAGAATGAAAATCTGATTGTGAAATATATAAAACAAGAAAACAATTACTCTATCGGCTAGTAGAGTCTTGTACTATGGGAGCTAATCAAGCTATAAAGTTTGCTCTAATACCATGTTGGGGAGAGAGGGAGGAAGAATAAATGACGAACACGAACGAGAAACGAACTCGAACAAGAAATGAACGAGAAGCGAACTCAAACAGAAAATGTTTGTGCACAGCGGAATGAGTTAAATGACTCTCTCCCTCAGCATGACTATGCCTATCAGAATGAACAGAACTTTAGCGATAGAAATCACAGTCATTCTAGATTATGTAGCCAAACATTTAAATGGATGAAGCGCTAGATGAATAATTTGTCGCGAATTGAAAGACAAATTATCTGTCGCAAATGATTCGCGAAGAGCTAGACTGTGCTCGACTGATAATTAGTCACGAATTGTTTGCGAAAGACAAGACTAAAAGTTGATTGTCTATTACCAAAAAGAGCACCTAGAAAGATCAGACAAAATGAAGAACAAGCACAGCAATATTAACACTTTCTGAATGCAGAACAAAGAGCTGTATCAGATTAAGTATATCAGGTATACAAGTTAATGATGCGACAGAGCACAATACAATAGCGGACAAAACCGCGTGCCCTACGAAGCTTATTTTTGCATGGAGTAGGATATACGACAAGGTATGCATCCATTTGGTAGGGCCCATGTTTGGAATTTGACATGCACCCTTACCTTTCACTCCGATGGACTTTTTTTTTTCTTGCCTTTCACATGACATGTATAATGCAAGGGTACTTTTTAAATAAAATAGTTATGAACCTTTCAACCACTTATTTACATATATATATAAGTTATATTAACAATAAATTTTTAAAAATTTTAAACTAGCATGACATTTGAAAATCTAAAAATCTTGAGTATAGAATACTTGAATATACAATTATATATTTACAATCAACATTGTTTTCAATTGTAGCAACGTGATCCACAAATCACGAGAATCTTTGCATTATGGAAGGCATTCAAATGGTTGAAACATAAAAATAAAGATAAAAGTTACATTTAGAAGAATAAAAAGAAAAAAAAAACTCATTTTAATGCTCAACCTCACCTATGAGTGACACGTTAATTTGTGAGAGTAGCTTACCATTAAGCTTTGCATTATGGAGGGCATTCAAATGGTTGAAACATAAAAAGAAAAATAAAAGTTACATTCAAAAGAATAAAAAAAAAAAAAAAGTCACTTTAATGATCAACCTCACCTATGAGTGACACCATAGGTGACACCTCAATTTGTGGGAGTAACCATTACCGTTGCAAAGCTGAAAATTTTAACAATTGATCCTTCAATCTTGAGAATCTTTGAGATATATACGAGTTTAGTACATTGAAAGACTAAAAAACAAATATTTGAATTTATAAAGATCTCAAGTGAAAAGAAAATAGATTTTCATACTCAAACTCACTTGGTAAAGACACCTTTGCAAAATACCTGTAGAGCTTACTGCTATGGGGGCAAAGCCAAATTACCAGTAGAGCTTATTGCTATTGGGGCAAAGCTAAAAAGATTGAAACATTTAGTCATGGTACTGGAAATTGTAAAATTTTGCTTGTGCAGTTTAGCATGAAGGTAATTTGGAAGGGAAAAAGGAATAATAACAAGATTTATGATACTGCAAGTGCAGACAATTCTAAAAGATTCTGCTCTTTGACAAGTTCAAAGATCAAGAAGAAGTCCCGCAAGCAAACTAACAAACTGAGAGTGCACACCAAACTAAGGAATGTAGTGAAGCTATGGGTTTAAACCCATCAATGTAGGAAGGCCTTTGTGTTATGTCATAATGTTTTTTTTAGCAATTATGCAGGAACCAATTTAATTCTTCTAATCTTGCTAGCGGAAGACTCTAATTCTGCTGAGGCAGCACAGTAAATAAAGCATATTATTAACTTGGGATTCTAACTGTAAATTGATTATATGGATGTGCATGAATCCAGTCAGGAGTGGTGCACAAGAGTAATCTCTAAAAGTTTGACTTACTCTTTCATGATTCACACATTTGTAGGTATTTTGAACTATAAGTCAAGAAAACAGTGGACATGTATCATGCTTTAAGATTAACTGTGTATGGTCAAAGTATATACAAAAGGAGAATTCATGGCGATGCAATACGGCTGCCTGTGCTACAGATTATATCTTAACTCCTAATAAAAGGAGAATCCATGGCGATGAATACAATGGCCTGGAATTATTTCCTGCTAACTACTCCAGTATCTATTCAATTTGATCAGTTTTATTCGGTACATATAAAAGATAGTAATTCCGAGCATGTCGATCAGAAATGTCTATGCAAAGACATCTTTCATACATATGAACACTAGAATCCAGTGAAGTTAAAGTTGGCACAGTTGCTTTTAAATCCGATGAGAGAGCCTGTAAGCCCCACACGTTGCTTCTCCAAGTCAAACTCCACCAGATTGTTTTCCTGCTGGAATGTCCCAATCACAGAATTGCCCTTTAGTGGACCGGCACTGACAATACCGAAGCAGTAAATGTCTGTACTGTCCACCTGTACCAGATAGTTGTCAGACGTAACAGGCACACTAGTGTTTCCATCAAAGGTGAAAGTGATCACCGGCGCTGATCGGAGGTCGCCGGTTCGGCCTGTGAAATTGAAGCAGAGATCGAGCGAGCCAAAGATTGTATTCACTTTTTGGAAGTTGCCTACAGCAGGCGTCCGAAGAAAAGCTTGGCGGATTTGAGTGTAAGCCGGCTCGACAATGCTCGTGTAAAAAGCTTCTGTGCCGATGGAAGCAACGTCACTTACATCTATTACTGATCCATTATTTGCTTCATCAACCGCAATAGAGGTGATTTGCACAGCATAGCCATGCTTTCCATAACTTGGTGTCTTCAAATCGGTGAATTTCAGAAAAGGAGTGATGTCGAGCTCTGGAGAGCCGTTGCTTTGAGGTGGCAGGCCCGAGTCAAAGTGGTAGCTGGTGTTGCCAAAAAAGATGGGCGTGGGAGCTGAATTCTGTCCAAGGCAATAGGCAAATTTCTTTGCAACTCCACTAGACGTAGATACTTGGGCGGGAAAGGCTAGCGAACCAGGTCCCAACGCCAGCAAGTCCACTTTCGGATTGAGTACAAATTGGATACCCGTGAGCGGCACAGGAGCCATGGGCACAAACCCATCTGTAGGGTTCAATGTGACAGTGTCTGAGGACAAAAATCCCGCGACTGAGTGATAACTGGAGGATTTGCGGGGATCAAAGCTTGTATTTACGGTGGTGATGTCTATAGTTGTGTCTAGTGCAAGCGTGACAACCTGAGGGGGAGTCCCCAGCTTGATCATTATCTCATAGTAGGAGTAACTACCGGATAAAATAACCTGCCCAACAAATGCTGTGGGAGCAGCAGCTATAAATTCAAAGCATGCAAGACAAACAAAAAAAAATAGCAACGTTGCTTTCGGCGTATGAACTGATTCACCCATATTCACAAACACCCCACCCTCAGTCTGATCTGATCGCACACAATCACTGACAGAGAGCAGCTACTTGCTAATATGAAACTCTGATCTCACACAACACTGATTGAAAGCAGCTAATTATTAATGTGAAGCTCTGATCTCTGGCACACTGAGTGAATACGAGCAGTTAGTTATTTATATGGTAGCTCAAGAGTCATGATCAAAATCAAATAGGCGTGAAAGTCAACAGATTCAGAGAAAATTCCAATCGCCATGGATGCACAGTAATGGCCGTAAAACGGTATGCTGCGTCAATTAGATCGAACTGACTACGTAGCTACCGACGATTGCATATCATGAAAACTGCAAAGCAACAAGAAATCTGGTTTCTGTGGGGTCTGCTACGCATTGCACATTCTAGAAACATATTGTGGAAGACAAGTATAAACGACGAAATATCGATCACCTCAAACTGCCTCATCTAAAGCAACAGCATCTACAAACAAGCAATCAAATCCAGTCACCTCCGAGTACCTTATCAGCCAAAGCAACAACTGCAGGAACAGCATCTGCAAACTCGAAAGGAAAAGAGCACTAGTGTCTGCAAACGTCATACATACATGGCAATCAAATCCAAGGAAGGCAGCCAGCAGGCAGCAAAGATGGACAATGTGGGCCGTCGCCTAGACTTCTGTTACCTCACGAAAGCAAATCATTTCAAACTTCAGTCAATATCCATATTTTATCAATAGAAGAATCTGCGTGTGCTTTCTATCCTTGTGAAAAAGGTGAAGAAAGAGACTTGTCAAGAACGAGCTTGCTTTTCTATCTTGTTGCAAAGACTGTGAACTAGTTCACCTAGGACACGCTTTCATTTGTCACATGCAATTGGAGGGAAAATTAGGACTTTTCTAAGTCACAGGTATTATAAGAAGAGACTCGGTTGGAAATACTTGCCACAGAACGTTAAGAATCCCGTGTCTGGGAAACCTCCCTTGAAGTTTCTCTCTAAAACTCTACACTTCCGAGGTCTTTGGTGGGTCTATTTTTGACAAATGTTGCCTTCTAGATCCTCCAACTCAAATTTCTTGCCACTTAAGCTACTCCACTTCTACAACTAAATTTTGTTATCCTCCATCTCAAATTTCTTGCCACTTGATTTAAAATACTCCACTCTCACAACTAAATTTTGTCATCCTCCAACTCAAATTTCTTGCCACTTAATTTGAGATACTCCACTTCTACAACTAAATTTTGTCAAGTATAAAGAGCTAGCTAGCACCATGATAGAACAAGCAAATACATTAAACATCAATTATGATTAGCAAATTTTTTTCCTATGATAACAAAAACTCTCAATAATTCTGTCAACAATATTATTATCAATTATTCCTTGCGCCACCCCTAGCCCCATGAGAAATTCAGAGTGAATTGCGATATATGATCTAGTACAGTTGTCTTGTATTATCATTATCAAAAGCTAGGCCCTTATGTGATAGATATAAGTGGATCATTGACTCTCAAACCAAAAGCAACAGTTACAAAACCTCATCCTTAGTCAAGGCGAGGGAGCTAGACCATCTCTGGAGAGAAGCTATGGATAGAGAGTATTCCTCTCTGATCAAGAATCAGACATGGGCATTAGTCAAAGCGCCTATTGGTTGCAATATTATTGATTGCAAATGGATCTTTAAGATCAAATATAACGCCAACAGAACGATTGAACGAAGGAAGGCTAGACTGGTGGCATGAGGATTCACCCAGATCCCGAATGTCGACTACAGTGAGACTTTTAGTCCAGTCGTCAAACATTCGTCGATCCGCAAGTCTTATGCTGCAGTTGCCGACCTCGAAGTACATCAACTCGATGTACAAACAGCCTATTTGAATGGAGTTATAAAAGAAGATGTCTACATGATCCAGCCCAAAGGATACGTTTTGGAAGGCATGAAGAATCATGTCTGTAAACTCCATAAAGCACTGTACGGCTTGAAACAGTCTGCTAGAGCTTGGTTTCAGAGGATCAACACATTCCACATTGAACAAGGATTTAAACCAAGCACTGCTGATTGCAATGTTTATTCAAAGTTAGTGCAACAATCCTTCATTAGCATCACCTTGTATGTTGATGATACGTTGCTCTTCAGCAACAATGCCAATATGGTCAAGGATTCAAAATAGATGTTGTTCTCAAAATTCGACATGCCTGATCTAGGCGAAGCTCACTTTTATCTTGGAATTCAAATCCACAGAGACAGAGCAAATCGATTGATTTACATCACTCAACAAAGGTATCTTCATAATGTTCTTAGCAGATACAATTTGATGAATTGTAAATTAGCTCACTCACCAATGGATCCAGGCCTGCATTTGTCAAAGGACCAATGTCCCCAGACAAAGCAGGAAGAGGAGCAGATGAGAGAATACCCGTATCGATCGATACTCGGATCTCTCATGTAAGCAATGGTCTATACAAGGCCAGATATCTCTTTTGTTGTCAGCTCACTCAGCCAATACATAGCTAATCCTGGAATTTCCCATTGGAAGGCTCTTATTCGAGTCATGAGA